>CM033473.1:7453569-7764863 GCA_019447015.1 Hymenochirus boettgeri | reverse complement strand
TCAATGTGATATTGGGAATAGTCAGTTAAATGTTCATGGTTACAATATATCAATGTGATATTGGAATAGTCAGTTAAATGTTCATGGTTACAATTATAATGTGATATGAATAGTCAGTTAATGTTCATGGTTACAATATATCAATGTGATATTGGAATAGTCAGTTAAATGTTCATGGTTACATTATATCAATGTGAATTGGAATAGTCAGTTAAATGTTCATGGTTAATTTATATCAAGTGATATTGGATAGTCAGTTAATGTTCATGGTACATTATATCAATGTGATATTGGAATAGTCAGTTAATGTTCATGTTACATTATATCAATGTGATATTGAATAGTCAGTTTACATTTTCATGGTTACAATATATCAATGTGATTTGGAATAGTCAGTTAAGTTCATGGTTACATTAAATCAATGTGATATTGGAATAGTCAGTTAATTTCATGGTTACCCACTATATATCAATGTGATATTGGAATAGTCAGTTAAAATGTTCATGGTTACATTATATCATGTGATATGGAATAGTCATTAAATGTTCATGGTTACAATATATCAATGTGATATTGAATAGTCAGTTAAATGTCTGGTTACATTTATCAATTATATTGGAATAGTCATTTGAATAGTAGTTAAATGTTCATGGTACATTATATCAATGGATATTGAAATAGTCAGTTAAATGTTCATGGTTACATATATCATGTGATATTGGAATAGGTCAGTTTAAATGTTCCATGGTTACATATATCCATGTGATATCTGCAATAGTCGTTAAGTTCACGGTTACATATATCAATGTGTTATTTGAATAGTCAGTTTAATGGATGGTTACACATTGATATAATGTAACCATGAACATTTAACTGACTATTCCAATACCACATTGATATAATGTAACCATAAACATTTAATTGACTATTTCATTATCACATTGATATAATGTAACCATGAACATTCAAATGACTATTGCAAAAATCACATTGATATATTGTAACCATGAATATTTACTGACTATTCCAATATCACATTGATTTAATTTACCCATGAACATTTAACTGACTATTCCAATATCACATTGATATAATGTAACCATGAACATTTAACTGACTATTCCAATATCACATTGGTATAATGTAACCATGAACATTTAACTGACTATTCCAATATCACATTGGTATAATGTAACCATGAACATTTAACTGACTATTCCAATATCACATTGATATACTGTAACCATGAACATTTAACTGACTATTCCAATATCACATTGATATATTGTAACCATGAACATTTAACTGACAATTCCAATATCACATTGATATAATGTAACCATGAACATTTAACTGACTATTCCAATATGACATTGATATATTGTAACCATGAATATTAACTGACTATTCCAATATCACATTGATTTAATGTAACCATGAACATTTAACTGACTATTCCAATATCACATTGATATATTGTAACCATGAACATTTAACTGACTATTCCAATATCACATTGATATAATGTAACAATGAACATTTAACTGACTATTCCAATATCACATTGATATAAAGTAACCATGAACATTTAACTGACTATTCCAATATCACATTGATATATTATAACCATGAACATTTAACTGACTATTCCAATATTACATTGATATAATGTAACCATGAACATTTAAGCTTGTGAAGGTTCTCATTCATCCAGGTCATGGTATATCTGTTGTATTCAATTAGATCAACTGGACTTGAAATGTAGTTCTTGAAGTCGTATCGCTAGTCATCCGACTGACTTTCTCAATTCAGAATGACTTGTACAAGAATCTGTGGCAATTATGTACCCTGGAAAATCCCAATTAGAATATCACAGCCAGGTGTTAAGGGTGTGATTGGATAGTGGCTAAGAGGTGTTATAGGAACGCCCAGAGTAAGGTGTTAAAACAGCATTGTACATGGCAGACAGTTGGTATTGAACCCCCCTCCCACCTCTATTTAGGCTTGGTTTCTTTATTTTCACATAAAGGAGGCCATTTATGTGAAAATAAAGAAACCAAGCCTAAATAGAGGTGGGGGGGTTAGACACCAACTGTCTGCCATGTACAATGCTGTTTTAACACCTTACTCTGGGCGTTCCTTTAACATCTCTTAGCCACTATCCAATCACACCCTTAACACCTGGCTATGATATGCTAATTGGGATTTTCCAGGGTACATAATTGCCACAGATTCTTGTACAGTCATTCTGAATGAGAAAGCCAGTCGGATGACTAGCGAAACGTCTTAAGAACTACATTTCAAGTCCAGTTGATACTAATTGAAACAACAGATACATGAAACATTTAACTGAATATTTCCAATATCACATTGATAAATTGAAACCATGAACATTTAACTGAATATTCCACTATAATACATTGTATAAGGAACCAATCAACATTTAAACTGACTATTGCATATGCACATTGATTTAATGTAACCATGAACATTTAACTGACTATTGCAATATCACATGGTTATAATGTAACCATGAACATTTAACTGACTATTCCAATATCACATTGATATAATGTAACCATGAACATTTAACTGACTATTCCAATATCACATTGATATAATGTAACCATGAACATTTAACTGACTATTGCAATACCAGATGGATATATTGTAACCATGAACATTTAACTGACTATTCCAATATCACATTGATATAATGTAACCATGAACATTTAACTGACTATTCCAATATCATATGGTTATAATGTAACCATGAACATTTAACTGACTATTTCAATATCAGATTGATATATTGTAACCATGAACATTTAACTGACTATTTCAATGTCACATTGATATAATGTAACCATGAACATTTAACTGACTATTCCAATATCACATGGATATATTGTAACCATGAACATTTAACTGACTATTCCAATATCAGATTGGTATAATGTAACCATGAATATTTAACTGACTATTCCAATATCACATGGATATAATGTAACCATTAAACATTTAACTGACTATTCCAATATTACAATGATATAATGTAACCATGAACATTTAACTGACTATTCTAATATCACAATGATATAATGTAACCATGAACATTTAACTGACTATTGCAATATCACATTGATATATTGTAACCATGAACACTTAAATGACTATTCCAATATCACATTGATATATTGTAACCATAAACATTTAACTGACTAATCCAATATCACATTGGTATAATGTAACCATAAACATTTAACTGACTATTCCAATATCACATGCATATAATGTAACCATGAACATTAAACTGACTATTTCAATATCACATTGATATAATGTAACCATGAACATTTAACTGAGTATTCCAGTATCACATTGATATAATGTAACCATGAATATTTAACTGGCTATTATAGTATCACATTGATATAATGTAACCATGTACATTTAACCGACTATTCCAATACCACATTGATATAATGTAACCATGAACATTTAATTGACTATTTCAATATCACATTTATATAATGTAACCATGAACATTTAAC
Organism: Hymenochirus boettgeri; assembly: GCA_019447015.1. Taxonomy (NCBI): domain Eukaryota; kingdom Metazoa; phylum Chordata; class Amphibia; order Anura; family Pipidae; genus Hymenochirus; species Hymenochirus boettgeri. The sequence goes on along the minus strand of CM033473.1, from coordinate 7,761,309 downwards.
TGACTATTGCAATATCACATTGATATATTGTAACCATGAATATTTACTGACTATTCCAATATCACATTGATATAATGTAACCATGAACATTTAACTGACTATTGCAATATCACATTGATATATTGTAACCATGAATATTTACTGACTATTCCAATATCACATTGATTTAATGTAACCATAAACATTTAACTGACTATTCCAATATCACATTGATTTAATGTAACCATGAACATTTAACTGCCTATTCCAATATCACATTGATATATTGTAACCATGAACATTTAAATGACTATTCCAATATCACATTGATTTAATGTAACCCTGAAAATTAAACTGACTATTCCAATATCACATTGATATATTGTAACCATGAACATTTAACTGACTATTCCAATATCACATTGATATAAGTACCCCCCCATCAACATTTAACGGACTATGCCAATATCCACATTGAATCTTGTAAGCCAATGAATATTAACGGCTCATTCCAATATCACATTGATTTACTGTAACCATGACTTTAACTGACTATTCCAAATATCACATTGATTATTGGTACCAGGATATTTAACTGAGTATTTCAATATAACATTGTATTAGGTACCCATGATCTTTTAAATGACGATCTCCAATATCACATTGATATACTGTAATAATGTAACCATAACTTTAACTGACTATTTCAATCACATTGATATACTGTACAATGAACATATCTGTTGTATTTAATTCGATCAACTGGACTTGGAATGTAGTTCTTGAAAGACGTTCGCTAGTTACTCCGACTGGCTTTCTCACTTCAGAATGACTTGTACAAGAATCTGTGGCAATTATTTACCCTGGAAAAATCCCAATTAGCAATCACAGCAGGTGTTAAGGTGTGATTTGATGTGGCTAAGAGGTTTTATAGTAAACGCCCAGAGTAAGCGTGTTAAAACAGCCTTGTACATGGCAAGACAGTTGGTTGTCGAACCCCTCGCCACCTCTATTTAGGCTTGTTTCTTTAATGTTCACATAAATGGCCTCCTTCACACCTCTCTTAACACAGTCACTTTCCTTTCGACATATGTAACATTACATCTTCAAAGGTATGTCCTTTATCCCTTAAGATGCGGTAAACGGCTGAGTCCTGACCCAAGGAATTGGCTCTTCTGTGCTGGCCATATACGTTGGATCGGCAGTTGCCTGTTTGGTCTCCCCCCATACAAATCAGAGCATTCTTCACTGCACTGCACTGCATATAAGATGTTGCTATATCTTGTGTTTTGGTATTGGGTCTTTCGGATGGTAACCAATTGCGGCCTAGTGTGTTGTTCGTTTAAAGCGACAGGTATACGATGTTTTTTTTGAAAATTCTTCTTAATTTCTAATTTCTCGGAGACCCCTGCTACATATGGGATAGACCCCAGTTCTTTCTCCTTCTTGTGTTCCCTTCACTGTTGGTATTTGTGTTCTTTTCTTCCTTCTACTTCTTTTGACAAGGACCAGTCCTGGATAAACTCGGCTCTCCTGTCTGCTTAAACCACAACACACTGAAGCACAATTGGTACTCCGAAAGACCCAATACCAAAACAAAATAAGCGACATCATATATGCAGTGCGTGCAGTGAATAATGCTCTATTTGTATTTGGGGAGACCAACAGCAATTGCATCACGTATGGCCCATCCAAAGAAGAGCCAATTCCCTCGTGTCCCAGATATACCCATGACCTGGATGAATGGAACCTCACAAGCGTACCCTGAAATTACTGACTATTCCATTCCCATTGATATAAATGTAAACCATTAACTTTAACTGACTATTCAATATCACCTTGAAGATAATGTAACCATGAACGTAACTGACCTATTCAATATCACGATATAATGTAACCATGAACATTTAACTGACTATTGCAATATACACAGGGATATATTGTAACCACATTACATTTACTGACTATTCCAATATCATATTGATTATAATGTAACCATGACATTTACGACATTGCAATATCAACATTGATATATTGTAACCATGAACCAGTTAAACTGACTATTCCATATGCACATTGCTTAATGTAACCATGAACATTTAACGGACTATTCCAATATCCATGGATATATTACCATGAACATTTAACTGACTATTCCCAATATCACATGATATAATGTAAACCATACAATTTAACTGATTCATATCACATTGATTATGTACATGGAACATTTAAACTACTGCTATTCCAATATGACCTGATATATTGGTAACCATTAATATTAACTGACTATTCCAATATGACATTGATATATTGTAAAACCATGAACATTTACTGAACTTTCCAATATCACACATTGGAATATTGTAACATAAACATTTAACCTGACTATTTCCAATATCACATTGATATAATGTCCCATGAACATTTAACTGACTATTCCAATAATCACATTGATATAATGTCACCATGAACATTTAACCTGACTATTTCAATATCACATTGATAGATTTAGGAACCATGAACATTTAACTGACTATTCCAATATCACATTAATATAATGTCAACCAGTGAACATTTAACTGACTATTCCCAATATCAACATTGATTTAATGTACCCATGGACATTAACTGACCTATTTCCAAATATGACAGATTCTTTTAACCAGAATATTAAAACTGACTATTCCAATATCCAACTGATTTAATGTACCCATGAACATTTACTGACTATTCCAATATCACCTTGATATATTGTAACCATGAACTTTAACTGACTATTCCAATATCACATTGATATATGTACAATAACATTTAACTGACTATTCCAATATCACATTGAATATATTGTAACCATGAACATTTAACTGACTATTCCAATATTACATTGATATAATGTAACCATGAACATTTAAGCTTGTGAAGGTTCTCCATTCAATCCAGTCATGGTATATCCTGTTGTATTCAATTAGATCAAATGGACTGGAAATGTAGTTCTTGAAGTCCTTTTCGCTAGTCAGCCGACTGACTTTCTCATTCAGAAGACTTGACAAGAATCTGTGGCAATTATGTACCCTGGAAAATCCCACTTAGCATATCAACACAGCCAGGTGTTAGGGGTGTGATTGGATAGTGGCTAAGAGGTGTTATAGGAACTCACAGAGTAAGGTGTTAAAAACAGCATTGGTACATGGCAAGACAGTTTGGTGTTTTGAACCCGTCCCCCCACTCTATTTAGGCTTGGTTCTTTATTTTCACATAAAGGAGGGCCATCACTTGATATACGGAACCTGACCATTTAAAACTGACTATTCTAATATCACATTGAGTTAATGTACCATGAACATTTAACTTACTAGTCCATTATCACATGATATATTGTAACCTGAACATTTACCTGACTATTCCAATATCACATTGATATAATGTAACCATGAACATTTAACTGACTAATTCTAATATCACATTGATTTAATGTAACCATGAACATTACTGACCTAATTCCAATATCACATTGGATATAATGTAAGCCATGACATTTAAACTGACTATTCTAATATCACAATTGATTTAATGTACACCTGAACATTAACTGACTATATTCCATATCACGTGGTATGGTTGTAACCATGAACTTTACTGTCTATTCCAATATCCCATTGATATACTGTAACCATGAACCGTTAACTGACTATATTCCAATATCACATGGTGTATAATGTACCATGAACATGGGGCCTTTAACCGTCAGGTGCTCAACCCAAGGTACAGTGTGGAATCAGCTGTTTTATACTTACTGTAACTTTTTACTCACTTGGTCACTGACAGATGTTAGGGGCGGAGCTGGACTAGATCTTGGAATGGGCATTAGAGGGTATATTGTTATTGTCTATTGTTTTTACTTGGTAAAGCTCTTGTTTTAATTCAGGGTTATTCTAAATGTCCTTTGTAATCAAAATGGTTGTGTCTTGTCAGAATTATATTGTTCAGGTAGGCCAGATAGTAGGGAAAAAATATAAAAAGGTTAAGAATATGTTCTTTATTCAATCTCCCTACTATGTTACAATGTAACCTTAAAAGACAATGCCCGCTGGTGGGATCAGGTAATAACACATCTCCACAGGCAGTGCACAATTTCAAGCGGCGCATTTTGCCTATTATCATTCAGTGATATAGAACTGTTCCCTGTTATATCAGAAATCAGGCTCAAGTGTTTCTTTCTTGCGCATTTGTTTCTGTTTTAGCTCTTCCCTGTCCCTATTCCTTCCCTGGTTCATTGACATTATCAGTAATGGATCTGCCAAGAAAGTAGTTCAGCAGCCCATACATGGTTTTAGATGGTTGCCAACATTATACATTTACCCATGCTAATGCCCCTGCCGCCGATGGGAAATTGGTAAAACATTTTACGGTTGGTTCCCAATCCCATCTTATTGACAGATCACCTTGCGCAAACAGTGATTCAATCGACTCAATCAAACCAATTCAAATCGATTGAAAAATCTACCACCCGTGTATGGAAGTCTTTATCTTTGGCCTTCACGACTCATTTTACAAATGAATCAATTTTAATAAGTGATTTAAATGTGATTCATGATTGGCTAATGGACATGATAACCTATGCAAACTTTCAGTTCCTGAGCTGATTGCCAGTGAAATCAACATGTGGAATTATCTCCATAGACTTCCCGATAGAGCTGAAATTAAAGGGATTCATATCATCTTTGCACCTTCTATTGAATCAATCCCTTTATCTAGTATTACACACAATAAACTTTAGAATGTCCGTACACACATGTCCGTACCCATGGCGATCATGGTCCCACCCCTGACTCACGATGTTGTCCCGAACGTTTCGTTCTCGGCCGATAATATCGCGAAATGGCGTTTCGGTTAGGGGGGATCGTTGCCCCACCTATCAGGCGGATCTCAATTGATTTTTCTCAATTCAAAATCTTATATCATATATATTCCTTATAATAAATACCCTTTAACTATGGTCCTACAAACAGTTGGGTTAAAAAAAATCCATAAAATGCCCAGGGTCGTCACTGTAGGTAAGTTTCGTCTTTTTCTTCCCTCGCTCCTGCTAAATTGATTGAAGACGCCGGATGTAAGGCAACGCTCTTCCTTAACCTCCATGGCTTCAATCAATACATTAATATAGGACTACTTCACTTTTTGAGTGAACTATTCTTAATATAGACATCTGGGGCAGGTGCTCACTCTCAACTTCCTGAAGCGGAAATGTGAACATTTACCAGAATCTTACTTCCTCAACGGCTTGCAAAGCCAGAGATGTGACCAGGGCTCATTTTCAAAAGAAAAACTGCAGGCGTTCATTTCATTCACCCTACTTGATTTAGAAACCACAGTGCTTCCTTTATATTATACACAATATAACCGCTATGTTATTGTCAGGGACTTACTGAAAATGTTAATATAGAAAATCATGCAACAAATTTGTCCAAATATAAGAATATACAAGTTTCCTTGGAGTTCCCTGGACAAAACTGACGAAAAAGTACGGTTATTGCGGAATGGCGATTCATTAGGCTCCTGTGGTCGTAAATTCGGTTCCCCAATTAACCTCAGCAGACTGTTCTAAAAACAACAATACACGCTGCCCAGCCTAAGTATTACATCCAAACCAAAAAAAAAGCCCACTATCACCACGACAGTGCTGGAGCGTTTTTGCAAATGCGCGTCGTGCTAATATGCTATTGTACTGCCCGTGTATATAACCATGGTTTTGGGATTCATGTTGATAACGTGCAGAAATCGTGCACGCATGCATTCCAATAGACGATCAGATCAATTTGCAAACACATAGAATGGACACTCCTATAGCATAGCATTGGCGATCTGAGCATGCAAAACGCAATCCAAAATCTCGCTAGTGGTACCTAACGCCCTTACATGCCCTCCCTCCTTTACATTCCCTATAACAGACAAACCAATGGATGCTTAGCACTATTTAATGACAGTAACACAAGATGTTCCCAGTTCACCACACAGGCAGGTGGCCCCAGCAGGCCCTCACCTCTGTGTTAAAAGGACAAGGGAAAGAAAGGCCCATCCGCCTGCACGATCTCTGCACAACGTGTTCAACGCTCTCTCAGATGTAAATAACCCTGTTTATTACAAGGGAGGCGAAGAGTTTTTTTCCCTTAATGGTTTCTTTCCAGCTGCTCTGCTCTGGTCCTTCTTTCTTGCTTTCTTGCCTAGTTTACACACAGAACAGGTCTCACCACTCACACCCTCAACTCACCCACCTCACCCGTTTAAAGGAAATATTCACTGAGTTTAACAAAAAAACTGTCCTTTATCATCATATTCTTATTGTGAATTATTTAGCAAGAAGGGTAGCTCCATTTTCCAAATAATAAACTGTAATACCCCAGGGCATGGTTGAACTTGCGCCCCTTCATAATGGAAATGACAACCTACTTCCATACACTGAACGCCGGGCCCAATCTTTGTTTTTTTTTTTTTTTTTGTTCCAATAAACATATCATAGTTTTATGATTGGTCTATAATATATAGTATCGAAAAACCAGGAAACACGGGCAATCTAAGATATTGCCAAAGCAACAAACATTGCAATTTGCAGGCAACAGCAACAGAAATTGCAGCCGTGTGTTTGTGTTTGTGTGGCGTTGGTCTGGGCTGGGTCCTTTAGATATTCCTAACCAAAAAAACCAATATTGTGGAAATTTCTTTAATTTCAAACACAACAAAAAACCAAATCACAACCCTCTACCCAAACCCTCACACAAAAAATCCATCACCCCTCAAATCTTAATCATCAATTAAATTCTTAATCTCCACCCTCTTCCTGTCCTGGTCCCAGTGGGAAATACATGCTACAGTAAAGCTACTTGTGAGCAACATTGGACATTTGTTTCCGCCTAAACAAAATCATATTTCCACTAAAAGAAAAGCGTTGTCTAAACAATATCACATTGATATATTGTAACCATGAACATTTAACTGACTATTCCAATATCACATTGATTTAATGTAACCATGAACATTTAACTGACTATTCCAATATCACATTGATATATTGTAAACATGAACATTTAACTGACTATTCCAATATCACATTGATATAATGTAACCATCAACATTTAACGGACTATTCCAATATCACATTGATATATTGTAACCATGAATATTAACTGACTATTCCAATATCACATTGATTTAATGTAACCATGAACATTTAACTGACTATTCCAATATCACATTGATATATTGTAACCATAATATGATATTGTATGGGGCCTAGGAATGTGCATTGATTATCTTTTCTATGTTTATAATGTATGTCAGTGTGCAGATAATATGATGTTGTATGGGGCCCAGGAATGTGCATTGATTATCTTTTCTGTTTATAATGTATGCCAGTGTGCAGATATGATATTGTATGGGGCCCAGGAATGTGCATTGATTATCTTTTCTATGTTTGTATATTACAGATATACCACGACCTGGATGGATGAGAACCTTCACAATTGTGGCACTAAATGTTGACAATGGTTTCTATCGGCTGTACCTTGGTAAAGGGAAGTGTAAAGAAAAGGAAGTATATATCTAAAACCCAACTACAGAAGCCCCTGAGGTTCTCCTACTCAGGAGAAAAGGAAGGTTCCTGACTGACAGAACAATACAGAAATCTATAAAATAATAAATTAAAAAGTGGCAATCTGTATATAGGAAACTGAATAACATATTATATAACATTATATAACATATATATAACATATTATATAACATTATATAACATATATATAACATATTAGAACATATTATATAACATATATAACATTATATAACATATATATAACATATTATATAACATATATAACACATATATATAACATTATATAACATATATATAACATTATATAACATATATATAACATATTATATAACATATATAACATTATATAACATATATATAACATATTATATAACATATGTGGCGTGGCTATAGTTGGGACCTATCAGGGGAAGCAGTGAGAAGCTTGATCAAGGGAAAGTTTAACTATTTCCCTCCCGGCTCCTTTTGAATTAATTGAAGAACAGGTGATTACACATAGGGCCTATTTATAAATCCTTAATGATCATCTGTGCACCAAACCATCTGTGCGTTACCGTCCGTGGCAGAGCGCATGCAATACACTTTATTTGCGAATTGCATGCAACTGCTCCAAAACTGCGTTGCAACGCGTGCAATGTGGCCACCCACTTGACATGACTCTCATGTGCAAATTAAACGCAAAAACCGCTAGTATAGCCTAACCCTTAATATTGTCATTTATGGAGCTTTCTTTATTGAAGAAGTAGAATCTAGACATTTGGGTCCAACTGCAACTGGGACCGGATCTGACACGGAATCACTCCTTCCGATATCTGAATGTTCCGTCCAAAATGGAGGCAGATCGTTCGGGTTTCAGAACTAATTTTTGAGGGTTACTGAATGTACTGGGTTATTTTTGGTAGTGCTTAATAATAACCTTATCGTTAGATAACCCTCGAAAATACGATCGGAAACTACTTTCAAATTTCCGATCGTATTTTTGAGGGTTATCTAACGTTCAAGGTTATTTCGAGGACTACCAAAAATAACCCAGTACATTCAGTAACCCTCAAAAATATGTTACGAACCCCCAACAGAAGTTATTGGGTTTTTCCCGTGCTCCATAAACCCGAAAACTTCCTGAATTTCAGCCATCTTAGCCATCTCTTCTTATTTAAGGAGAGATATTCTTATGCACTATCCTTATGTAAAGGACCGGTATCCTTATTAAAGGAGCAGAGTATTATTATTTAAAGGAATAGTTCACACAAAAAGTGAAATATTCCTTTAAAGTAGTGATTATAGACCGGGAGGTAAAGGACCTATTCCTTACCTTCCATTCTTCAATCGTAGCTCCATAGTTGTTGACTTATGCCACAACCATTAGCAACCCCTTTCAAGTTTTTAGTTATCAACACCTGCAGAGCTGTCACATTGGATCCCCCGGAGGTGGTAAATGTAATGACAATGTAGTCAGTAAAATTGTTACTTTTCAAAATTAACTGTGACATTTTTTAGCCAAGGGCCTTCAGTTGCAGGGGCCCAAGACAAATAGCCTTTATTCTGCCATTTAGCTTTTAAATGGAATGTTTGTAAGTTGTATAAGGCTTCATGCATTCTATAGCTGTCTACTGGTGGGCGCCATCTTTGCATTTTTTCACAACCCTCTCTTTAACACGTTCTTTGCTCATGCTCAGTGTGTATACAGCTCTAGGAAATGCCACAAACTACCCTACTTTGTAAGAAATGTATCTTTAATTCAGAAATATGGCCATTACATAAAAAGCAATATTCAAACTATACAGTTCATACACATGACCGATTATCACTGAGCCAAGACACCCAACAACGATGCTTTGCACGACGGATGTCCATTGCGGGGAGAATCGCATGTGTATTGTTCAGTTCGGGGTCGTTTGTCGATCCACCTGGCAATCCGCGTTGCGTGAATGCATCGTTGTTGGGGGTTGTGGCTCAGTGCACAATCGGACGTGTGTACGAACCTTAAGTCTAAATGTCTTAAAGATCAACAGTCTTTCAGCGTAAAGGGTTCCACCATTGCTGATTGGAAAATCCCTTTAATGAACAATTCTGCATATGTAAAGGTGCCCATACATAGCCATTATTATTATTATTGGGATTTATATAGCGCCAACATCTTCCGTAGCGCTTTACAATTACATGTATACATCCACATCAGGCCTGCCCCGAAGAGCTTACAATCTAAGCACATATATGACACATACAACATATCAGTATGTTTATGATTGTGGGGAAACCGGAGTGCCCAAAGGAAATCCACGCAAGCACGGAGAGAACATACAAACTCCTTGCAGATGTGTCCAAGTGTGTGTCCAAGATGGGTCCAATGGACTTCAGTGGTGCAAGGTATCAGTGCTAACTAATGAGCCACCGTGCTGAGATTACGATCCTATTGGAATCTGTTGGTACACACGCGGTGTTATGCAGGTATGCACTAGGGCACCGCCCACACACACGGCAGAGCATATAGGCTCCTTCTTCTATAGTAGAGGGAACGATACCGGTTGACTGAAATTTTTCATCCTGACTGACCAACAGCAGTGGCAGACAGTGGTAGTTCATTCATTTGAGTCGGTCGCTTTCAACCCTCACACCTTGCAGATGCTCTTGCAAATCTCATTAGGTGGGATATGTTTGGTATCTGTATGGGTACCTTTACATGCCCCTAAATGCCCCAACCACGATAGTTCATGTTGAGGAGAAAAACAAACCTATCCACCTATACTCCCTTTTTTCTTGAAAGCAAATGAACCTACATTGAGTTTCTCTTTAAAAAATTAAAAAACGCCTTCCCTTTAATTAGCCAAGAACCTTCACACCATAGATTGAGATCTTTAGATTAACATTGTATCCCAACGCAGTGTTTGATCATTGAGTTACAATGTCACAATCCCACAATCCTTCATGTAAATGATATATAATGGAAGACCTGACCGTCCGGTCGCTGTATGTATTAATTATCTTCCAGTACAGGCCTCAGGCTTTAAAACTGGTCTGTACTCCAGCCCTGTAATTATAAACAAAGGGCGATACGACACCCAGCTAACGAGATAACGATAGTTACCATAGGAATGTTACAGATCCACCAAACTCCTGTTCAATCATTATCAATGTCAGAACTTTACTGTAGTTTTTGGGGCTCAGATACTTTCACATTGGAATTCCATTGAAATTCAATCTTATTTTAAATGGTGCTTATTTTGCCCCAACCAATCAGATGTTAGCTGGCAAATGTTAAATAATATCTGATTGGTTGGGCAAAATTAGCACCATTTTTAACGATAAACAGAGAGATTCAATAAAAGTTCTCATTATTAAAAATGGTTAATTTTGCCCCACCAATGAGATGTTAGCTTGCAAATGTTAAATAATATCGATTGGTTGGGGCAAAATTAGCACCATTTTAACGATAACCAGAGAGATTCAATAAAAGTTCTCAATGTTAAAAATGGTGCTAATTTTGCCCCAACCAATCCGATCTTATTTAACATTTGAAAGCTAACATCTGATTGGTTGGGGCAAAATTGGCACCATTTTTAACAATAAGAACTTTTTTTTTAATAACCCTGAAGATCTTTGCATTGAAATATCCTGATAATATACTGTATATACTGTATAATATAACAGAATGGAAGGTATACAGGTGAACATATTCCACACATTTCCATAAATTCTAGTGATTTTACCAGGTCTGTAATGGGATTTGGGAAAGGTGAACTGAATCGATTAATGAACAATCAGGGTTATTCATAAGTCAAACCTGTCACAATACTATATTGATTGAACCAAATGTAATACAATAGACCTGCAGAGTGTGTTGTGGGTTGGAATAGAACCAGGTTTGTAAAGGTTTTTAAAAATTCGATAATTGCGGTAATCCTCGAATACAGAATTTCGATTTAGGTAACGCTCCAATATGCAAGTGCGATCTCGGGAACCCTTAAATTCACAATGTGGTAATCCTCGAATCTGGCAATCGTACGTCCCATTGTAAACCGTGCAATTGGGTGGAAATTTTGCCGGCAAATGAAATTTTGGTGATTGGTGGTGAAAATATCCCATGTTTACAGAACCTTAGGGAAAAGATGATTATAAAATGATTCACTGTATGTAAAGCCCAAATAATGACTAAAAACATTAAAGGGGAACTAAACCCAAGATAATTACAAATGTTAAAATTAGCAAGATACAGACAGAAAAGAGAGAATTGGCTTTAAAAAGATTTTAAGAACAATAGGTTTACCACAATAGGTAAGCTTGCATTTAAGCTTGCATTTAAGCTTGCATTTAAAAGGGCATGTCCACCCCCAAAACTAAAATTTAACCCTTACTGGCCACATCAAGTAGTTAAAACAATCCTTACCTTACATTCCTGTCAAAATAGTTCCCCTGCTTTGCCCCTCCAAAGTCCAGGAAACGCTGTGTAGGAGCAGTGTGTGACTCATGCTGTGCCCGAGACTTCCTCAACCTCATCAAGGTTGAGGCATGCTCAGTGCAGCCTCCCTGCCTCTCAGCCAGTCACGGACTCGGCTGCCGGTCCCGCCCCCTGCTTTCAATTCCATGCAAGCAGAGGGCCTGAACACTGCAGCGGAGGAGAGAGGGCAGGTAAGTAAGAATCGGGGGACTTTCTAACAATTATATTAATGCGGTTGGGGCTGGGGGAGCATGCCTACCACATGTCAAAAGTTAAATTTGGGTGGACATGCCCTTAAGCTTGCATGCCACATCAAAGACCTTTACATATAATGCGAATCCTACTCTGCCTTCACTTCGAACTAACACTTTAAAGCCCCGTTAACCATTGGTACATCGGTTAACGTGACTTTAAGACACAAAGGGCCATATTTATAAGCATGCAGTATTGCAAATTAGCGAGTTATTATTAATGTACATCAGAGGGCCGTAACAGTGGCATAACTAGGACTCACTGTGTCCCCCTACAAAACTATGATTGGGCCCCTATCTGTGCTTCATCCACAGTGGATTTATAGGGCGGAGGCTAGATCTGTCAAAGGAAAAAAAAAATAGAAGATGGGGCCCCCTATAGTTATGCCCCTGGCTGCAAATGTGCGGCTGTGATCATACATTAACAGCAACATTCCTTAATTAAGGAACTAATTAAGCTCTCCGTACATAGTCCCATTCATTCTGGAAAAAACACAGCAATGCGCATATCGCAAATGGTGCTAATTTTGCCCCAGCCAATCAGATGTTATCTTTCAAATGTAAAATAAGATCTGATTGGTTGGGGCAAAATTAGCACTATTTTTAATATAAGAACTTTTATTTAATGTCTCTGTATTGATCTGGTTGGTCCACCATGGTGACACATTCAGCTAGGACTCCTGGGTAATATTTACCATCAATGAAAAACTAGTAAGTTGTATTATTAATATTATATAAGCATCCCCACCTTTTAACATCAGCCAAAGATGCTTATATAGTTTATTATAAATAAATGCTTTTACAATACATGCATTGGTTTTCTTTCTATTTTTTTTTTTAAAATAATTGACCAGATCAGTAGCAAAATTTAGATGCAACTAGCCTAAAGCTGTCCATACATTAGGCAGACATTAGATAGATTAGTAATCTATCTACAGACCTCATTTTAAACAGCAGCGTTTTTATCTTGAGATAATCCAACTGGCCCATTCATATTGTGATCTCAAATTGATTGTATAAACAACAGGCTAGGCAGTTCTTAGAAAGATTAGATATTTGTCTAGAGACACACGTCTACGTTCGGTATCTGTCTCATGACTAGTGTATAGCACGTAAGGAAGCGCTCACACAGTCCTTTTACTCAACGTATTATTATTGGGTCAAGCTTCCAGTGGTATTAGCACCCCTAACACAGCCCTTTATTAAGGAGGTATCAGGGAGATTCAATAAAAGTTCTGATAAATGTTAATGTTAAAAGTTCTGTAAAAATGGTGCTAATTAGCTTTCAAATGGTAAATAAGATCTGATTGGTTGGGGAAAAATTAGCACCATTTTTAATGATAAGAATTTTATTAAATCTCCCTGATGTCTTTAAATAAAGCACTGGATGGACGGCCACTTTCCTCATTTTAAAAAGCCAATGGGCTGGGGGAGGAAATGAGAAGCCTGCTATAGTGATCCAAAAGTTCTTAATAATATTGAAGTAAAAAAGGTTAGAAGTTAGGACCTTTCATTCATGTGATCACAGTAATGTATACTACTACAACCCTTTGTTTATAATGTATGCCAGTGTGCAGATAATATGATATTGTATGGGGCCTGGAAGTGCATTGATTATCTTTCTATGTTATAATGTATGCCAGTGTGCAGATAATATGATATTGTATGGGCCCAGGAATGTGCATTGATTATCTTTTCTATGTTTATAATGTATGCCAGTGTGCAGATAATTGATATTGTATGGGGCCCAGGAATGTGCTGATTATCTTTTTTGTTATAATGTATGCCAGTTTGCAGATAATATGATATTGTATGGGGCTAGGAATGTGCATTGATTATCTTTTCTATGTTTATAATGTATGCCAGTGTGCAGATAATATGATATTGTATGGGGCCCAGAATGTGCTTGATTATCTTTCTTTGTTTAAATGTATGCCAGTGTGCAGATATTGATTTGTATGGGGCTAGGAATGTGCATTGATTATTTTCTATGTTTACAATGTATGCCAGTGTGCAGATAATATGATATTGTATGGGCAGGAATGTGGCATTGATATCTTTTCTATGCCCTGTATATTATAGACAGATACATTATAAAGATACAAACTCAAATCAGTATCACTGATCCCTGTATATTATAGACAGATACATTATAAAGATACACTGATCCCTGTATATTATAGACAGATACATTATAAAGATACAAACTCAGATCGGTATCACTGATCCCTGAATATTATAGACAGATACATTATAAAGATACAAACTCAAATCGGTATCTGGTTTTGTTAATGATCCAGTATGTCGTATCGTCAAAGCCCAGCCCATTGCCCATACAAAAACGGATTTCCGTCATTAACGGACATTTGTCAGGTGTCATGACTGCCTCTTCCTGTCCGTACCTAGCTTAAGGGATTCTTACTAATAAGCTGGGTCACACTTTCCCTTTGTGTGTCCGAAACAATCTACGAACGTTTGGCATCGTGAACAGTCATTTCAGACGAAAAACTTTCCTCATTCAGGGTCGGCTCCCTGTACTAAAGTATGCGGCGATTGTAGGGAGTGTGACAGTCACTAACGTTCTCCCTATACTTTATATATACTTTATATAGGGGGTATGGCGGTCACTAACGTTCTCCCTATACTTTATATATACTTTATATAGGAGTATGGCGGTCACTAACGTTCTCTCTATACTTTATATATACTTTATATGGGAGTATGGCGTTCACTAACGTTCTCTCTATACTTTATATATACTTTATATAGGGAGTATGGCGTGTCACTAACGTTCTCTCTATACTTTATATATACTTTATATAGGGAACATGGCGGTCACTAACGTTCTCTCTATACTTTATATATACTTTATATAGGGAGTATGGCAGTCACTAACGTTCTCCACTATAAGGACTAGGATTCTCTATACAGAGTGAATATTCCTCATTTATACCCTTCGTATTATTACAGTCCCTGCTATAAGGACTAGGATTCTCTATAGTGTATACAGAGTGATCTATGTTCTGTGATGAAAATCCGTTCTATGTTCTGTGATGGATAATCAGTTCTTTGTTCTGTGATGATAATCAGTTCTAGTTCTGTGAGGAATAACCGTTCTATGTTCTGGGATTAATATCAGTTCTAGGTTCTGTGATGATAATCAGTTATTATGTTCTGTGATGAATATCCGTTCTATGTTCTGTGATTAATAATCAGTTCTAGCGTTCGGTGATGAATACATCCGTTCTCGGTTCTGTGATGAATTAATCCGTTCTAGGTTCTGTGATGAATAATCGTTCTATGTGCTGTGATGAAATAATCAGTTCTAGTTTGCGATGAATAATCTGTTCTATCGGTGCAAGTCTCCAGATATTCATGGTAACAAGACATATATGGTAACATATCGCCGGTCGATATTTTGGCACGATTGATGGTAGGGAGTAATGCAGTCACAAACGTTCTCCCTATACTTTATATATATACTTTATATAGGGAGTATGGCAGTCACTAACGTTTCCCTATACTTTATTATACTTTATATAGGGAGTATGGCAGTCACAAACATTCTCCCTATCTTTATATGTACTTTATATAGAGTATGGCAGTCACAAACGTTCTCCCTATACTTTATATAACTTTTATATGGAGTATGGCGGTCACTAACGTTCTCTTATACTTTATATATACTTTATATAGGGAGTATGGCAGTCACTAACGTTCTCCTATACTTTATATATACTTTATTAGGAGTAGGGCGGTCATAACGTTCTCCTATACTTTATAATACTTTATATAGGGAGTATGGCGGTCACTAACGTTTCTCTCTATACTTTATATATACTTTATATAGGTAGTATGGCGGTCCTAACATTCTCCATACTTTATATAGACTTTATATAGGGAGTATGGCGTCACTTACGTTCTCCCTATACTTTATATATACTTTATATAGGGAGTATGGCAGTCCTAACGTTCTCTCTATACTTTAATACTTTATATAGGGAGTATGGCAGTCAATGATGTTCTCTCTATACTTTTATATAGGGAGTATGGCAGTCACTAACGTTCTCTCTCTTACTTTATATACTTATATAGGGAGTATGGCGGTCACTAACGTTCTCTATTTATACTTTTATAGGGAGTATGGCGGTCACTAACGTTCTCCTCTATACTATATATACTTTATTATAGGGAGTATGGCAGTCACTAACGTTCCCCTATCACTTTATATTATACTTTATATATACTTATATAGGGGAGTATGGCAGTCACTAACGTTCTCTCTATACTTTATATATACTTTATATAGGGAGTATGGCGGTCACTAACGTCTCCCTATACTTTATATATACTTTATATAGGGAGTATGGCGGTCACTAACGTTCTCCCTATACTTTATATATACTTTATATAGGGAGTATGGCGGTCACTAACGTTCTCCCTATACTTATATAACTTATATAGGGAGTATGGCAGTCACTAACGTTCTCCCTATACTTTTATAGGGAGTATGGCCAGTCACTAACGTTCTCTCTATACTTTATATATACTTTATATATACTTTATATAGTAAGTATGGCGGTCACTAACGTTCTCCCTTACTTTATATATACTTTATATAGGGAGTATGGCGGTCACTAACGTTCTCTCTATAATTTATATATACTTTATATAGGGAGTATGGCGGTCACTAAAGATCTCCCTATACTTTATAATACTTTATATAGAGGAGTATGGCAGTCACTAACATTCCCTATACTTTATATAGGGAGTATGGCAGTCACTAACGTTCTCTCTATACTTTAATATAGGGAGTATGGCTGCGTCACTAACGTTCTCTCTATACTTTAATATACTTTATATAGGGAGTATGGCGGTCACTAACGTTCTCCTATACTTTATATATCTTTATATAGGGAGTATGGCGGTCACTAACGTCTCCCTATACTTATATATACTTTATATAGGGAGTATGCGGGCACTAACGTTCTCCCTATACTTTATTATACTTTATATAGGGAGTATGGCGTCACTAACGTTCTCCTATACTTTATATATACTTTATATAGGGAGTATGGCGGTCACTAACGTTCTCCCTATACTTATATATACTTTATATGGGAGTATGGCGGTCACTAACGTTCTCCTATACTTTATATATACTTTATATAGGGAGATGGCAGTCACTAAGTTCTCCCTATACTTTATATAGGAGTATGGCGTCACTACGTTCTCTACTTTATATATACTTTATATATACTTTATATAGGGAGTATGGCGGTCACTAACGTTTCTCCTATACTTATATATACTTTATATAGGAGTATGGCGGTCACTAACGTTCTCTCTATTTATATATACTTTATATAGGGAGTATGGCGGTCACTAACGTTCTCCCTATACTTTATATATACTTTATATAGGGAGTATGGCGGTCACTACAGTTCTCCCTATATTTATATATACTTTATATAGGGAGTTTGGCGGTCACTAACGTTCTCTATACTTATATATACTTTATATAGGGAGTATGGCGGGCACTAACGTTCTCCTATACTTTAATATACTTTATATAGGGAGTATGGCGTCACTAACGTTCTCTCTATACTTTATATATACTTTATATAGGGAGTATGGCGGTCACTAACGTTCTCCTATATTTATAATACTTTATATAGGAGTATGGCAGTCACTAAACGTCTCCCTATACTTTATATATACTTTATATAGGGAGTATGCGGCGGTCACTAACGTTCTCTCTATACTTTATATATACTTTATATAGGGAGTATGGCGGTCACTAACGTTCTCCTATACTTTATATATACTTTATATAGGGAGTATGGCGGTCACTAACGTTCTCCCTATACTTATATATACTTATATAGGGAGTATGGCGGTCACTAACGTTCTCCCTATACTTATATATACTTTATATAGGGAGTATGGCGGTCACTAACGTTCTCCCTATACTTTATATATACTTTATATAGGGAGTATGGCGTCACTAACGTTCTCCTTATACTTTATATATACTTTATATAGGGAGTATGGCGCGTCACTAACGTTCTCCCTATACTTTATATATACTTTATATAGGGAGTATGGCGTCACTAACGTCTCTCTATACTTTATATATACTTATATAGGGAGTATGGCGGTCACTAACGTTCTCCTATACTTATATATACTTATATAGGGAGTATGGCGGTCACTAACGTTCTCTCTATACTTTATATATACTTTATATAGGGAGTATGGCAGTCACTAACGTTCTCTCTATATTTATATATACTTTATATACTTTAATAGGGAGTATGGCGGGTCACTAACGTTCTCCCTATACTTTATATATACTTATATAGGGAGTATGGCGGTCACTAACGTTCTCTCTATACTTTATATATACTTTATATAGGGAGTATGGCGGTCACTAACGTTCTCCCTATACTTTATATATACTTTATATAGGGAGTATGGCGTCACTAACGTTCTCTATATTATATACTTTTATATACTTTATATAGGGAGTATGGCGGTCACTAACGTTCTCCCTATACTTTATATAATATTTATATAGGGAGTATGGCGGTCACTAACGTTCTCTCTATACTTTATAATACTTATATAGGGAGTATGGCGGTCACTAACGTTCTCCCTATACTTTATATATACTTATATAGGGAGTATGGCGGTCACTAACGTTCTCCTATACTTTATATATACTTTATATAGGGAGTATGGCGGTCACTAACTTTCTCCCTATACTTATATAGAGGAGTATGGCGGTCACTAACGTTCTCCTATACTTTATATATACTTTATATAGGGAGTATGGCAGTCACTAACGTCTCTCTATACTTTATATATACTTTATATAGGAGTATGGCGGTCACTAACGTTCTCCCTATACTTATATATACTTTATATAGGGAGTATGGCGGTCACTAACGTTCTCCCTATACTTTATATACTTTATATAGGGAGTATGGCAGTCACTAACGTTCTCCCTAACTTTATATATACTGTATATAGGGAGTATGGCGGTCACTAACGTTCTCTCTATACTTTATATATACTTTTATAGGGAGTATGGCGTCACTAACGGTTCTCCTATACTTATATATACTTTATATAGGGTTAAGGCGTCATAACGTTCTCTCTATACTTTATATATACTTTATATAGGGAGTATGGCAGTCACTAACGTTCTCTCATACTTTATATATATTTATATAGGGAGTATGGCGGTCACTAACGTTCTCTCTATAATTTATATATACTTTATTAAGGGAGTATGGCGGTCATAACGTTCTCTCTATACTTTATATATACTTTATATAGGGAGTAGGCGGTCACTAACGTTCTCCCTATACTTATATATACTTTATATAGGAGTATGGCGGGTCACTAACGTTCTCCCTATACTTTATATATACTTATATAGGGAGTATGGCGGTCACTAACGTTTTCTCTATACTTTATATATACTTATATAGGGAGTATGGCGGTCACAACGTTCTCCCTATACTTAATATACTTTATATAGGGAGTATGGCGGTCACTACGTTCTCCTATACTTATATATACTTTATATAGGGAGTATGGCGGTCACTAACGTTCTCTCTATACTTTATATACTTTTATATAGGGCGTATGGCTAGTCACTAACGTTCTCCCTATACTTTATATATACTTATATAGGGAGTATGCGGTCACTAACGTTCTCCTGACTTCTATCACATTGATTTAATGTAACCATGAACATTTAACTGACTATTCCATTATCACATTGATATATTGTAACCATGAACATTTAACTGACTATTCCAATATCACATTGATATAATGTAACCATGAACATTTAACTGACTATTCTAATATCACATTGATTTAATGTAACCATGAACATTTAACTGACTATTCCAATATCACATTGATATAATGTAACCATGAACATTTAACTGACTATTCTAATATCACATTGATTTAATGTAACCATGAACATTTAACTGACTATTCCAATATCACATTGGTATGTTGTAACCATGAACATTTAACTGTCTATTCCAATATCACATTGATATAATGTAACCATGAACATTTAACTGACTATTCCAATATCACATGGTTATAATGTAACCATGAACATGGGGCCTTATACCGTCAGGTGCTCACCCCAAGGTACAGTGTGGATCAGCTGTTATACTTACTGTAACTTTTTACTCACTTGTCACTGACAGATTTAGGGGCGGAGCTGGACTAGATCTTGGATGGGCAATTAGAGGGTATATTGTTATTGTTTATTGTTTTTACTTGTAAAGCTCTTGTTTAATTCAGGGATTATTCTAAATGTCCTTTGTAATCAAAATGGTTGTGTATTGTCAGAATTATATTGTCAGGTAGGCAAGATAGGTAGGGAAAAAATATAAAATAGGTAGAAATATGTGTCTTTATTCAATCTCAACTACTATGTTACAATGTAACCTTTAAAAGACAATGCCCTGCTGGTGGGATCAGGTAATAACATCTCCACAGCAGTGCAGCAATTTCAAGCTGCATTTTGCCCTATTATCAGTCAGTGATATAGAAAATGTTCCCTGTTATATAAGAAATCAGGCTCAAGTGTTTCTAGCATTTGTTCTGTTTTAGCTCTTCCCTGTCTAATTCCTTCCCTGGTTCATTGACATTATCAAGGTAAATGATCTGCCAAGAAAGTATTTAAGCAGCCCATACATGTTAGATGGTTGCCAATCAGTAAGAAATTTACCCATGATAATGCCCCTGCCGATGGGATTGGTAAAACATTTTACGGTTGGTCCAATCCCCATCTTATTGACAGATCACCATGCGCAAGACAGTGATTCCAATCGACTCAATCAAACCAATCAAATCGATTGAAAAATCTACCCGTGTATGGAAGGCTTTATCTTTGGCCTTCAAGACTCATTTTACCACAATGAATCAATTTTAAATAAAGTGATTTAAATGTGATTCATTTATTGGCTAATGGACATGATAACCTTAGCAAACATTTCAGTTCCTGAGCTGATTGCCAGTGAATCAACATGTGTAGGAAATTATCTCCATAGACGTGCCCTATAGAGCGAGAATTAAAGGGATTCATATCATCTTTTGCACCTTCTATGGAATCAATCCCTTTATCTAGTAATTACACACATAACTTTAGGTCCGTACACACATGTCCGTACACACATGCGATCATGGGTCCCGACCCCTGACGCACGATGTGTCCGAACGTTCGTTTCGGCCGATATCGGCCGAAATGGCGTTTCGGTTAGGGATCGTTGCCCCACCTATCAGGCGGATCTCAAATTAGATTTTTCCAATCAGAAATCTATATATCATATTATATGCCTTAGAAATAAATACCCTTTAACTATGGTCTACAAACAAGTTTGGGTTAAAAAAAAAATGCCATAATGCCAGGGTCGATCACGTGTAAGGTAAGTTTCTTCTTTCTTCGTCCATCGCTCCTGCTAAATTGATTGAAGACCGGGAGGTAAGGCAAAGCTCCTTAACCTCCAGGGCTTCAATCAATACATTAAAGGAATAATTCACTTTTTGAGTGAACTATTTCTTTAATAGACTCTGGGTCAGGTGACGTCACTCAACTTACTGGAAGCAGGAAATGTGAACATTTACCAGAATCTACTTTCTCACAGGCTGCAGCCAGAGATGTGATCCAGGGCTCATTTCAAAAGAAAAACTGCAGGCTTTCATTTCACCCTAACTTGATTAGAAACCACAGTTGCTCTTTATATTATACACATATAACTCAGCTATGTTATTGTCAGGGGACTTACTGAAAATGTATTATAGAAAATAATGCAACAAATTGTCAAATATAAGAATATTACAAGTTTCCTTGGAGTTCCCTGGCAAACCTGATCGAAAAGTACGGTTATTGCGGAATGGCGATTCATTAGGCGCTCTGTGTCGTAAATCGGTTCCAGCAATTAACCAAGCAGACTGTCTAAACACAATACAGCTGCCCAGCCTAAGTATTACAGCCCACTATCACGCACGACAGTGCTGGAGCGATTTTTGCAATGCGCTTCGGTGCTAATATGCTATGTGTACTGCACTCGTGTATATACCTATGTTATTGGGATTCATGTGATACGTGCAGAAAGTCGTGCACGCATGCATTCCAATAACGTATCAGAGCATGGCACACATAGATGGAACACTCCGATAGCATAGCATTGGCGATCTGAGCATGAAACGCAATCCAAATCTCGCTAGTGGTACCTAGCCCTTACATGCACTCCCTCCTGTACATTCCCTATTAACAGACAGAAGCCAATGGATGCTTAGCATCTATTTAATGACAGTAAACAAGACTGTGCCAGTTCAGGCCCTCACTCTCTGTTTAAAGGCCCATCCTGCACGATCTCTGCACACGTGATTCAACGCTCTACTCAGATGTAATAACCCTGTTTAATAGCAAGGGAAGGAGAAGAGTTTTTCCTTATGGTTTTCTTCCAGCTGCTCTGTGTCTTCTTGCCTAGTTTACAGAACAGGTCATCACCCAGTTAAAGGAAATATTCACTGAGTTTAATGTCCTTTCATATTCTTATTGTGAATTATAGCAATAGGGTAGCTCCATTTCCAAATAATGAGACTGTAATCCAGGGATGTTGAACTTGCGCCCCTTCAGATAATGGAAAATGACAACTTCCATACACGGGCCCAATCTTTGTTTTTTCCAATAAACATATCAATATTTTTGATTGGTCTATATCGAAAAACCAGGAAACGGGCATAGATATTGCAGCCGTGTGTATGTGTTTGTGTGCGTGGGCTGGGTCTTTAGATATTCCTAACCAAAGAAACCAATATTGTGTAAATTCTTAATCACCCTCTTCCTGTCCTGTCCCAGTGGGACAGACATGCTCAGTAAGCATACCTTGTTAGCAAAATTGGACATTTGTTCCTAACAAATCATATTTCACTTAAAGCAGTTGTCTAAATAAACCCATAGATTGGGCAGTTACAGGTAGGCACGCTATTGATATAAGCAATGTATTCCTGTTAGTGTTTTGTGCAGAGAATTGTCCATGAAACAAACAATGGCTTTAACCAGTAAATAGCCAATGGGCTCTACACTCCTCCTTTAATTCTAACTGGGTAGGGACCAGGCTAAGAACACAATTATTCAGGGAGCAAGGAAATATTATCCAAGGCCGCAGGAAGTTAGAGGAGACAGCATTCTGGGCAGGCCTGGCAAAAAAATCTGTGTGAACTTTGTGTAATAAGCAATGTTGGGTCACTGAGGCTACATCAGCAGAGAACGTTCCTAGCACCATAATGGATAACACTCTACTGGATTCCTTGAATGTATGAAACACAGAAGATAAAGTAAGGACACATTCAGGTTTATTTTCCAATCACATGATACCTTTTTACTGCTCTTTTAAATTTAAAGGTCATGTCTACCCCCAAATCTCTTAACGCATTTATACAGAGTTATGCTTCCCATGCCGGATGCCCTCACCTCTTCTGAGCACTTTGAAAGCTCAGAGAGCTTTCGTGCTTGCTCACTGAGCTTATTCATCACTTAGAAGAGGAATCTCTGCAGTCATTGACTATTGCAGAGAAACTGGAAGAGTCAGGAGCTGCAGTAAGGTGCAGGTGACATTGGGAAGCAGAGCTTTGTATAACAATACTTTGGGGCTGTGTGAGTATTATTATGAGTTCTGGGGAGTGCTCTAGCTGTAGACAAAATGTAATTTTTGGGGTGGATATGCCCTTGAAAAATATTTGATAACAACTGGTTGCTGAAGATTAACAATACATTTATTGTTACATTCATCCTATTTTAGGGAAAACATTTAATAAAATTGTCTAATCTATCTAATATCTCAGTAGTGTATGTCCACCTTTAGCAGCAATGAAAAAAAAATCAAACCAAAGATCTCTGCTCTGATTTAAAGGGAATGTCCACCCTTAAAAAAAAAGGTAAATTGTCAGTTATCTGCCCCAACCGAAATATTTTGCATTCTATTACCTGCATTACTAGCCAGATATTTAAGGATAATTATTGTCTCCATTCTGGTAGAGTAACCTAGCCCATTTAAGGCTGTGACTGCTGACACCACAACCAATGATTTAATGCTGATTCCTCTGCACATGCTCAAGCTTGTAAAAAGCTCAGAGGGAGGAGGCAGATACCTTTGCCAGAAAGAAAGAAAACCAATCAATAAATATCAGGTTACAAATGCATGTAATAAACTGGTAAAATAGCATTTGGGGTTGTGGGCATGCCCTTTAATTTGCAGATATGATGGTATCAGTCATTGTGAATTTACAGCTCATTTATAATCTGTCTAAAGTGTTCAACAACATGTGTTTCCCTAATAGAAGAGGGGATTGAATCCACCCATAGCTGATTTTCTGGTCAGTGATTATTTTGAAGGTTATATTATTTTAACTTTAGTGTCCCCTTTAAATATCCAAATAGATCCAATAAGTGAGCAATATCTCGCCTGTTGAACTACTAAAGTCTTTATAAACCTGATCAGGCAAATCTGGGCCAAACATGTTTATTGATCCGAACAATGACTTGGGCTGGGTACACACAAGTTGATTTTTCAGGCAAACCGTCTGATATTTCCATACATTGGAAGGATAGTTTGCCCGGAAAAAAAGTGACACGTGTGATGTCTCCGTTAACCAATATCGGTTACCTATTTGTCAGCAGCGTGTTTGTAAATCATGACTGATCGTTCGGTCGCCTATGGACCAGTACAAGGTACGGTACAGGTCATGGTAAACTGTCTGCCGTGACTAATTCCGCTGTGAACGACAATGATTCGTCCCAGCTGACTGCATGATTGTGCCGAACGGTCGGGAAAACTGCGAATGGTTTGTCAGTCAGGCTGTGTGTACCCTCTATAGGGAGACCGTGGCCAAGGGAAATTTTATTTTTTTCTCGAACGGCTGTTCATCCGATGGGAACATTCGGTGGCCACACGCTCGTTCGGGAAAGCCGCTACACACACGGCCAATAAACCCGGTATCAGGGATCAGGAACAGACTTCACTTTCACTTCTTATTACTAAGTAGGCTCCTTCTATTACCTTTCACATATAACTGAAGCTCAATCAATCATTCACTAGGAATCTATTGAAGTATCAATCTATGGAGAGATAACAGCCAGAGCCATATAAAACCAGATAAACTACTGTAAAAAGATAATAGCAGGAAAACCATTTAGGTTACTGTCTGTAAGTGCCGTGGATATAGGAAACAGATACTGTAACTGGAAATCTGTTTAACATGTAAAAGGGAAGCTGATAGGAATGAAGTTATTAGAAATGAAAAAGTTGGTTACGCTGACTAAAGCAATTGTGGGTGCCGACCCGCGACGCACAATGTGTACAAATGGCCATTTCGGACGATAATCGTGCCGTGTATGCGCACTTTATTTGCCGAAATGGCCGTTCAGTCCTGGATTGTTGCCTAACCGGCCGGATCTCTGAATGAGCGGTTGTTCCGGCCGAAAAAGTGCCCATACACGGCACGATTATCGTCTGAAACGGCCATTCGTACATATCGCGCAACGGGGGTTGGCACCCGCGATCGCACATATGTAAGAGCCATTATTGGTTCGCATGCATGCACGACTTTTCGTGTGGATTGCACGTGTGCAAATAACATTGAAATGGCACGGAACGCAGCACAGCAGCGCATTGCAAAAAAAAAAAATGGAACCTTACAGTAATTTTTCTGCAGGAGATATTGCAAGTTGGCCAGCAAGCAATCCACCGCATTAGCTGCCCATATGGCGAGACATATAACAATATGGGGGTTATGCTGCAAATTCCTATGGAGTCTCTCAGTAATTTTCCACAATTCAGACATACTTATACTCATCTTATTGCACTACCAAGAACCTGCAGGCAAGTTTTCCGGACATCCCTATTTGGCCACCTCTGCCCATTCCCTGCCCCCCAATCACCCAATCATCTTTCTCTATACCACCCTTTCTCCACTGCCTGTCCTGCCTCGGGGAAATCTAAAGGTTCCTGCACACATGCCCCACACAATGTGTACGATCGGCCGTTGATAATCAGCCCATGTATGGGCACTTTATCGGCCGAGATCGTTGCCCGATCCGCCAGGAGGATCTCCGTTTCGGGTGATAAAGTGCCCATACACAGCCCCGATTATCGGCTGAAACGCCCGCCCGTTTGTACACATCACGCGTCGCGGGCCGGCACCCACCTTATGGCACCCACCTAATGCTCCCTACGGACCTTAACCGTAGGGAGCATTTTTCAGGCTCAGGACTGCCAGTTGTGTAAGATGTCATTTTGCGTTATTTTTTTCTTGTATAATTATATTTACTGAGCTCTCAGTGTGATAAATAAAGTGCAGGTTTTATTCAGGTTTTATTCAGCTAAGACGGGTCCCGGTTTCGAAAGGAACCTGGTTCCGATTTGGATCTGCCAGTTTTCAAAAATCCACAGATCAGACGAAATTTAAATCATTTTGCGAAAATCAGAACTTATCATCAAAAAATTGAATATTAGAAAATCGATCGTTAGATAGAAAAAGTTGTTTTCAAAAAATCAAAAAAATGTAAAATTGCTATGAATTATTCGAAAACTGGATACGGATTTTGGGAACTTCAATATGTTCCATGGGATCGCTGTTGGTGCAAAACTCGCCATTAAAGGGTAAAATGCGTAACACACCAGGAGGCGAGTAGATACACTAATTTTATTCAATCAGATGCTCCAGCCAACAGGCAATCAAACCTTTCTTCTGCTTCCAACTAGAGATGATTGAAAGTTCTGTTCCAAAACAACATTTTCGGAAAAATGTAAAAACCCGAAAACAGACCCACGGAAGTCAATGGGAGTTAAAAAAATCTGGAAGTTCAGATTAAATTGAAGGTATAATTAGCAATAGTAAGTTAGTGTCAATGTCTCAGGGACCTGGGTAATGGTCTGGGGAACACGTACATATAAACAAAACTATTTTCAAGGCTCGGTATTCGCTTTTTATCCCGTATTCGGAATCGAGGGCTCGGTATTCGCTTTTTATCCCGTATTCGGAATCGAGGGCTCGGTATTCGCTTTTTATCCCGTATTTGGAATCGAGGGCTCGGTATTCGCTTTTTATCCCGTATCCGGAATCGAGGGCTCGGTATTCGCTTTTTATCCCGTATTTGGAATCGAGGGCTCGCGTATTTGCTTTTTATCCCGTATTCGGAATCGAGGGCTCGCGTATTTGCTTTTTAGCCCGTATTCGGAATCGAGGGCTCGCGTATTTGCTTTTTATCCCGTATTCGGAATCGAGGGCTTGCGTATTTGCTTTTTATCCCGTATTCGGAATCGAGGGCTGGCGTATTTGCTTTTTATCCCGCATTCGGAATCGAGGGCTCACGTATTTGCTTTTTATCCTGTATTTGGAATCAAGGGCTCGCGTATTTGCTTTTTATCCTGTATTCGGAATCGAGGGCTCACGTATTCGCTTTTTATCCCGTATTCGGAATCGAGGGCTCGCGTATTTGCTTTTTATCCTGTATTCGGAATCGAGGGCTCACGTATTCGCTTTTTATCCCATATTCGGAATCGAGGGCTCGCGTATTTGCTTTTTATCCTGTATTTGGAATCGAGGGCTCACGTATTCGCTTTTTATCCCGTATTCGGAATCGAGGGCTCATGTATTCGCCTTTTATCCCGTATTCGGAATCGAGGGCTCGGTATTCGCTTTTTATCCCGTATTCGGAATCGAGGGCTCGGTATTCGCTTTTTATACCGTATTCGGAATCGAGGGCTCGGTATTCGCTTTTTATCCCGTATTCGGAATCGAGGGCTCACGTATTCGCTTTTTATCTTGTATTCGGATTCGAGGGCTCACGTATTCGCTTTTTATCCCGTATTATGAATCGAGGGTTCACATATTCGATTTTTCTCAAAATCGCAAATATTTTTGATGATTTCCAAATATTCGATTTTGAAAATTACAACAGGGATTCCCAACCAGTTTGAAAACTACAACTCCCACCATTACTTTACAGTTGATGGACTAATGGCTTTTATTTATCCAGGGTTTAGCAGACTGTTTGTAGCAGTAACCTTATGGAGGTAGCCAATATGCAATTAGAATTTTTGTGCACTAGAATTCTATTTTTTGTATGTATTATATTTTTGGTCTCTAGTTGCACTTTAATATGGATGAACAACAGCCCAATTTATTATGTATTGTGAGTTGATGAATTTTTCGCTTTTTATCCCGTATTCGGAATCGAGGGATGGACCCGTTCCTACACACGGGTCCAGACCCGCGACACACGGTGTGTATGAACAAATGTTTCGGCCGATAATCGGCCCATGTGTAGGCACTTTATCGGACGAAATGGTCATTCGTTCAGAGATCAGTGGCGGTAATAGTTGCCATGGCCAAAAGTCTCATAGGGAAGCACACATTTGCCCGTAATTTACCAATGTATCCGATCCGGACATAACCAGTCAGCATCACTAACTGATACACAGATTTATCAGTCGATTGGACCAAAAAATCTGCCTGTGTGTGCTGAGCCTAAAGTTACTGGTCCAAACACACTGTGTGACTAAAATATACAACATTAATATCCAGAAGATGTTTAACTAGAAGAATAAATGTTTAACATACAAACATATCAACATAAACACCAAATCCAGACCATCTGTCGGCTCCCAAAAGGCGATCAGGAAAAGGAGAGTTGTAGCTTCATGCACAAAAATTTGTTGATAATGTTTTGGCTAATGGCCTATCAGACAAGTTCAATACCAATTGTACAATATAGGAATTGTCGCATGTATTATTAGACTTTTAGCTCATTTATTACCAGTACCAATAAAGTCCAAGAGGGATTAACCGTTTTCAACATTCCCAAATACAACGCACCATGAACAGAAGTTAAATTATCGACATCTGATAACCTTCTTCAGGACTTTCTAGACCAACAGAAGTTACAACTAGAGCTCAACCAAACTAGAGACTCTTGTTCCGCTAGAGGTTCCGTTGAACGTATTGAAAATTCCAATTCAAACAGAAGTGGAATTCTGCAACCACGGTTTACGAATTTTTAACTGCGATTTTTCTGATTTTTGATCATTTTATTGCACCTCTTGTAGCTGGACGGATATCCCTAATATTACGTAATCAACGCAAGAAAGAAATTAAATATTATATATTCTGCAGAACTGCACACACCAGCCAATCCCTGGTCGTGTAACCAATGAATATTCTGTCCTTTATAAACAATATTAAGGGGGTCTTTATATCTCCGGGAGTATTTTTATAAGCGTAGCAGAAAGGATTTCCAACACAATGGGTTAATCGACTTGCTGACTTGACACATTCACATGGGCACATGGGAGGTGAAGATTAGGACCTTTGGTTTAACTCATTGACCGAAGATCAGACATGAAAGTCCAGCTTAAAGCAACTTTATCGTCTTGTCAGGCAAAACATCTGATGAGTCTGTAGTTAGTGTGTTGTCTGGCTCTCAGTATTTTACTGCTGATATTCCTCTTATTCTGCACCATGCGTGTACGGTACCTAGATGTAGCTCTGGCAGGGTGGAGGAGCTAAAGAATTCTTTGCAACTGAAGATGCAATTAAAGTTTGATCATGGTTTATGTTTGCAGTAACCAATTAAATGTTTTCTAACTGCAGTAACCCAGTAAAAAGCTATCATCTGATTGGTTGCTGCAAATTAATAGCACAAGCAAATGTGTGAACCTTCTATTGCACCAGGTTCTTTGTATCTTGCTAGTAACCTACCATTTAGAACTCATGCTGGGTCATTTATATTTTTAAATTCTACTTTAAAAGCATAGTAATGCATTAAAGGGGAACTAAGGTGATGTCACAAAGTCTCATCATTAGTCCCTGCAGGATCGCCACCCCTTGGCTTATGGTCCAATCATCATAGAGGGTGTGCGTGTGGTGGGTTGGACTATAAATCTACGAAATTGATAAGGAAAAGAAACCAGATTTATAAATATTTGGAAAGTTTTACTTTAAACCCCTGTATTTTTAATGTAACAATCTACACCCTATCCTGCTGTAACCAGACACACTACCCTGAACCCACGTTTATTATTCACCTTAAAGGGACACTATACTGAAAAAATGACTTTGCCTCATCTTAATCTATAATTGAATACATGTAAGTAGCACTTACTCTGATTTGTGTGTGTTGCTGCATGCCTTCAATCCAGCACACATTTTGTTTAGGAGCAGTATCCCCCCTCCCTATTTTAACCACTCCCACTTCCATCCGACCTGACTTTTTCCCCACAAACCAACTGTCAAGCCTGCACACAGCATACAGCATACCAACTGTCAAAACTCTGTCACCATTCCAGCTACAGTAAAACTACTCACAGAAGAATAGTTTTTGAGAGCAAGGAACTTGATTGACAGCTGAAATATAAGAAGTTTTAGATTGGATATCTAAAGAAATAGGGGGAAGATCAACAAAAAAATGATACAGTGATGGTTGGGAAGAATTATAGTTTCCAGTTATGGTCAATTTAAAATAATCTATTTTTCGGTATAGATGCCCTTTAAGTTCCTTTTTTAATCATGTTACCAGAAACACTATGCTATTTGTGGTGTCACCACCATACAAAATCCCAGACCACCGAGACTTGTAATGTCCAATGTAACCAATCAGAATAGATCTGACCGATTCTGTGAACTAATAAGGAAAACATGTTGGGCTTATCAGTCCCATAGACTCTGGTCTGGCAGTGTCAATGGCCTAGCGGAGACACCTGGACTTTTTCATGTCTGTGCTACATTAATGGGTCCCATTAAAATCAAACAGATTTAATTAAATATACGTCCTGGAAACACTTTCCTCCACGTTACAGCAAATTCAAATTAAGCACCAGGTCCATTAAAAAATAAAGTTGGAGGAACATCAATTAGTCCCGCGGAGCCATTAAACAGAGACGCAGCAGGGTAAAGTGTCTGCAGCAAATGGAATTGCAAAGAGAACCTTCTGGGATAGGAAGGGTTAATAAGGCCAAAGCGCAGCGATTGGGCAGCTGCCCAACAAAGGACAAGTTAAATGTTATGGATACTCGTAAAAAGAATGTTACATTCTGAAAGTAATACAAGCCACATGTATATTAATCAAGTAAATATCATCACTGTCTATATAAATAAATGAAATGCTAAATGAATGAACCTGTTCTCACAAGGCTGACTAGGCCTGGGAACTGTAGCGCCTCCATAAGTGAATGGTTATTATGAAAACCAATGCCATGGAGAAGGCTGACAATAAAAAAAACACTGCCGCCCTAGTGGCGATAGTATACATTTTAGAATTAATTAGAAAGTCCCCCCCTCGAATAAAAAATTGTGTGTAACCCCTCAAATTCAGCAAAAAAACAGCAATAGTCAGAAACCTGAGAGCTGTAAGACTAACCTGAAATGCTGCCTGTTCTGTTACTTCTCTTTCTGCTTCCTGGTTCTTACAGTTATCAGCTGTCAGTCATGGGTGTAACATATGACATCACAGCTAACGACTGAATGCTATTCCCCTAGCTGCCTACTTTGAGCATATGTAAGCTTGTAAGACTCCAGGGGCTTCCCTGCTTGTGTCAGAAACCTCTAAGAGGATAACCAAGCATCAGGGACCGGATGTCTCACTGACATCTCCTACTCTTCACACTTTTCATCTTTGAACACTGCAGGAGAACCATTTGGAACAGAGATGTAAGGTAAAGATTTTTAAACACTACACAATAGGGCCAGTAGTGGGGGAAATTTTAGTTTTGGGGGTGGACATGCCTTTTAATGCCAGTAATTCTCCATATTATTTAGTTTTAGAAACATATCCAGCCCACTTTTAAAGCTATTCAATGAACTAAAGGATGTCCACGTGTCCTCTGATATGACCTATTAGTGAACAATACCCCAGATAGTTTATTGTATGGCCCATTAATATATTTGTATAAGGTTATCATATCCCTGTGCAAACATCACTTCTCCAATGTAAACAGCCCTAACTGGTCTAATCTGCCTACATATTCAAGCCCCTCCATTCCCCTTATTAATTTAGTTGCCCTTCTCTGAACTGCTTCCATTTCCAAGATGTCCCTTTTGTATATGGGATTCCAAAACTGCACCGCATATTCCAAATGAGGCCTTACCAGTGCCTTGTAAAGAGGGAGAATAATATCTTTCTCTCTTGAATCTATTCCCCTAACAATATCTTGCTAGCTGTAGCCATGGCTGTCTGGCATTGTTTGCTACAACTAACTCTGTCTTTTACTAGAACCCCAAATCTTTTAACGTTAAAGATTCACTTGGCACAGATTTATTTATGGTGTAGGTGGCACAAGGATTGTTAAACCCCAAATGCATCACCTTACCTTTATCAACATTGAATCTCATCTGCCATTCTGCTGCCCATTTTGATAACCTATCTAGGTCTGCTTGCAGCAATTACACAACATTTGAAATATGTTTTTGTTATGTAGGTTAAAAAAGAACTAAAGCATAATTATAAACGAGTCTGCATGAATTCTTTAATTGCTAACTTAAAGATTTCTTCATTGTAAAATCAGCAGCAATTTTATCAAAAGCATCTGTTTTACTGTGCCACTGACCCAAATGCACATCTGCACATGCTCCGTTTAAATTCTGTAGCCCCACCCCTTTTCCCCTACAAGAAAGTAACTACTGGGTGAACTACCCATGACCTTGCTGTAATCACGACTGAGCAATGAGAGAGCCAATTGAAAGAAGGGCTACCATTGGTAGGTTATAAAGACCCCTGAGAGCCAAAACAGTTGATTAGCTCCTCTGGAAATATTGCAATTTGTTTAAATAATAAAAATAAATAAACGTCAAATGAAAACAAATTAAAATTAACACAAACATTTTTTTTTTCTGGCTGTCAGAGACTTCTGGGTGATGTAGTACAAGAACAGATGAAAGCCTGACAATTAATAAATTAATAATCCATTAACATGAAAAGGGATTATTATTTACCATCTAAAAATTTTACTGTTTCTCATGGTTTCAAGTCTCCCCATGTTGACACTGACCCTATAAATTCATTAAATGAAATGTTTTTGCTTTGAAATGAAATCCAGCAGCCACAGAAACTCAAACCACATGGATGGAGAGTTCCTAATGGAGCATGATGGGATATGAGAACAGAAAATATCATTCTAAAAAAAAAATAGAATATTATTTATTGCATAGATATAGCACAGAGGTGTCCAACATCCCCCCCAGGATTCCCTGCTTGCAGATTTGGACACCCCTGCTATACCAAGGTAAAGATGTCATAGTGGGCCAGCCAATCAGAGCTACAGGGTAAGAACAAAAGCAACGTACAGCCACATTCCTAATGTCTCATTCACACTATACAACACAAATGCACAGACAATAATTATTTATGTGTTGCTCAACATTGGTAGTATATTCAGCACTGTATTGTTCACACACTGTCCGCCCTATTTAACACCGGATGTACTGCAGGAAAGAAGGGTTAAAGCCTATCCACTGCCAGTAAGCGCAAATTTAACCACCGGCTGTGTGGGCATCGCAAAAGACACCAACACAAGTCACTGCAATCTATTTGCACTCAAATAGTCATGTAGGGTTAAGCACAACATGTTTCAGACCATAAGTAGGTCCTTCATCAGTGGAAGGATGAAGAACCTACTTATGGTCTGAAACATGTTGAGCTTCTCCTTCTAAAATAAAAATAAATTGACTCCACGGATGGGTTTATACCTGCAGTTGACTCTCTCCAGTCTCTTTTCTATTTGATGTACTTCAGTTTTGTTGGGCAGTGGTGGATTGTAGAGTCTGACTATACTTTATTCACAGAGGACACAGAGGCAGCAAACCCTATCTAGCTTCATGTAGGGTTAAATCTACCTTTCTGATACTGCAGGTTTATAAATATGACCACAATACACATCACATGTGTTTTTTATGGGACACTGGGACAGTTCTACTGCACTGGCAAAGTAGATGGCAAAATGTGTTTCAAAATCCCACACATCTCTCCTCTGACTATAACCACCCTGGTTATATCCCATCACATCAAGTTATTATTATTGTGGATTTATATAGCGCCAACATCTTCCATAGCGCTTTACAATTACATTTATATATTCATATCAGGCCCTGCCCTGAAGAGCTTACAATCTAATTACATTTATTTGACACATACAACCTATCAGTATGTCTTTATGATTGTGGGGGAAACCGGAGTGCCCGGAGGAAACCCACGCAAGCACGGGGAGAACATACAAACTCCTTGCAGATGTGTCCAAGGGTGGAATCGAACTCAGGACTTCAGCGCAGCAAGGTATCAGTGCTAACCACTGAGCCACTGCGCTGGATAAGGATGGGTACACACAGGCTGATATTTTGACTCAATTGACTGGTCGTCCAGGTCGAAATATAGATGGTCCCAGCAAAAAGTCTACCACCAATATTTTGATCCAATCGACCAAAGGCATGGTTGGTTGGGTTGAAATATCTCCTTGTGTGTACCTAGACTTGGTGTGTCCTTATCCTCGTCTGGGTGGATGAATCTTACAACAAACTGTCCTACTATCCTTTCCATTTTAAAATTCAAGATACATTTTTATTGGCACATGTTACTGTCCACTTGTCCATTTTGGTTGAATGGGTCAAAATATTGACAATCATTTTTGGTCGCAATGGATCAATTACATCAATGGTTTTTTGGCACTTTAACGTTCAACCTTTGATATTTCGACCCGGTCAACCGAACTATGGTAGCGATTGTTGATGCAGCCTTTACGCAATCAACCAGCTAACAGCCAACTGGAGTCCTGGATATCTAATAGTATCGGGTGCAGTCACATGATTGTGAAAGAACATCAAATTTCGTTTGTTCATCTGCTTATATAATGTCCCATTACTAATCCTAACTTGCCATTGTGATGTAATTCTTGTGAGAATGACAAATATAAATATATCTAGGACCAGTTATAGGAAAGTGTTACTGTTTATAATTAAAAAAGGAAAAGTTTAAGTATAAACGTTAAAATTGGCTTGGAAGGCAGCACTTTGGAAGGGAATGTGTGTATCTGTGCTGGAGATTTTAGGCTGGGTACACACGTTAAGATATTTCCGACCGACCGACCTTAAAACCCAATAATGGCAATGATGAGGACATTGCTGTTTGGTTTTACGGTAGTTACGCTTTAAGAAGGGCTGCCTCAGGAATGGAAGGGTAGGTCTTTATTTTGTTTTATTGTTTAAATTTGTTATTGTTTCACGTGAGTAGTTTTGATTGTATTTTATTGTGTGTAATCCTTTGTAGTTTGTTCAATACATTCTTTATAATGTCAGTAGGTGTGTGTACTTGTGTGGGGTTGGGAGCTAAAAAAAACTAATTTTTTTTGACGGTTGGTTAAAAAAAATTTTTTTGACTATACTAACCTTTTAAATATGGCTGCTACATGAACGAATGGGTAGGTAAGTTGGTGAGTGTACATTTGTCAGGTTTTTTTGATGATTGGTCAAAAAATAATTTGAGAATAGTTACCCTTAAAGTAAAGCTGCCACAGAAATGGAAAGGTTGGTCAGTAGTTGTGTGTACCAGTGTCAAGGTGGGGGGTAAAAGGCTAACTTTTTTGATGATTGGTCAAAATGTGTTTGTTTGTTTTTTTACTATACTTAAACTTTAACTATGGCTGCCACAAAATTGAAAGGGTAGTCAGTTGGTGTGTGTACCTGTGTCAAGTTGGGAGGTAAAAACTAACTTTTTGGGTGATTGGTCACTTTTTTAACTATAGTTACCCTTTCAGTGTGGCTGTCATGGGAATGGCAGGGTAGGTAAGTATGTGTGTGTACCTGTGTCTGTGTGGTGGTTGGGGGTATATTTTTTTCCCTTTATGACCATAAAACTAACGGTTTACATCACATGTCCGTGAAACCTTTGAATTATCCACATTTGAGGATTGTACCTTTTATAGTCAATGGGAACAAAATTCTCGAAATTTGCTGGTAACACGGTAACGCTACCTTAGACGACATTATAGGATGGAACATGTGACGACATTATAGAATGGAACATGTGACCACATTATAGGATGGAACATGTGACCACATTAAAGGATGGAACATGGGAACACATTAAAGGATGGAACATGGGAACACATAATAGGATGGAACATGGGAACACATTATAGGATGGAACATGGGACCACATTATAGGATGGATCATGGGACCACATTATAGGATGGAACATGGTACCACATGATAGGATGAAACATGGAACCACATGATAGGATGGATCATGGGACCACATTATAGGATGGAACATGGGACCACATGAGAGGATGGATCATGGGACCACATGATAGGATGAAACATGGGACCACATTATAGGATGGATCATGGGACCACATTATAGCATGGATCATGGGACCACATGATAGGATGAAACATGTGACCACATGACCGGATTGAACATTGCACTATATGATGGGAAAGGACATGTCACATATTGATAGGATGGAACATAGAACCATGTAATCCTGGTTTACACTACATAGACATATATGAAGACACTTCTTATTAGTTTCCTATAGTATCTACAGTGACCCAGAACAGAATGGATTTGCAGGATAAATTTTCAATGGGAAAACATTGTGTTTATTAGGACTGTAATGACGTGGAACAGAACAATGGTAAAATCTCATCAACATTCTCCTGCCATGGAAAGGAAACATCACACTACATACTGTCTAAAGGACGCACAGAGACCCACCAAATCCTTCAGGAAAATAGGAAACTACTAAAAAATAACAATATTAAATGTTATACGGGCTGAGCTAAATTATATTCAATCTAGAGGGTTCACGCAAAGTCATGGCACAAAACAAGCAAAAAATGATTTTAGTGTTGGTTATCCTTTAATGTTAAAGTGTGACTACATTGTGTTATGCCAATGTCCAATCATCTGTATTTGATCTTAAATCCCACTGATAGATCATGCAATGGCCTATGTTCAATTCAGGTGCAAACCATCAATTATCCAGAGCTGAGCTACTAATCTGTCAGTCTGGAGCCTTATAGAGTTTAAAGAGTATGAATGACACTATGACAGGGACATCAACATGTAATAAAGAATAAAACACAAAACATTTCAACCACAACCATGAGATAATATTCCTATAGCACCAAGACAGTGGATATCTATTGCCAGGGGATTGGTAATGAGATAATATTCCTATAGCACCAAGACAGTGGATATCTATTGCCAGGAGATTGGTAATGAGATAATATTCCTATAGCACCAACGTGGATATACATTGTCAGGGGATTGTATGAGATAAATTATTCTATAGCACCAAGACAGTGGATATCTTATTGCCAGGATTGGTAATGGATAATATTCCTATAGCACCAAGACAGTGGATATACATTGTCCAGGGGATTGGTAATGAATAATATTCATATAGCACCCAAGACAGTGGATATCTATTGCCAGTTTGGTAATGAGATAATATTCATTAGCACAAGACAGTGGTTCTATTGCCAGGAGTTGGTAATGAGATAATATTCATATAGCACCAAGACAGTGGATATACATTGCAGGGGATGGTAATGATATAATATTCCTATAGCACAAGAACAGTGGATAATTGCCAGGGATTGGTAATGAGATAATATTCATATAGCACCAAGACAGTGGTATCTATTGCCGAGATTGGTAATGAGATAAATTCATTAGCACAAAGACGTGGATATCTATTGCCAGGAGATTGGTAATGAGATAATATTCCTATAGCACCAAGACAGTGGATATCTATTGCCAGGGATTGGTAATGAGATAATATTCCTATAGCACCAAGACAGTGGATACATTGCCAGGGAGTGTAATGAGATAATATCCTATAGCACCAAGACAGTGGATATACATTGTCAGGGGATTGGTAATGAGATAATATTCCTATAGCACCAAGACAGTGGATATACATTGTCAGGGGATTGGTAATGAGATAATATTCATATAGCACCAAGACAGTGGATATCTATTGCCAGGAGATTGGTAATGAGATAATATTCATATAGCACCAAGAAGTGGATATCTATTGCCAGGAGATTGGTAATGAGATAATATTCTTAGCACCAAGACAGTGGATACTATTGTCAGGAGATTGGAATGAGATATATTCCTATACACCAAGACAGTGGATATACATTGTCAGGGATTGGTAATGAGTTATTCCTATAGCACCAAGACATGGATATACTTGTCAGGGATTGGTAATGAGATAATATTCATATAGCACCAAGACGTGGATATCTATTGCCAGGAGATTGGTAATGAGATAATATTCATATAGCACCAAGACAGTTGGATTTATTGTCAGGAATTGGTAATGAGATAATATTCCTATAGCACCAAGACAGTGGATCTATTGCCAGGAGATTGGTAATGAGATATATTCATATAGCACCAAGACAGTGGCTATCTATTGCCAGGAGATTGGTAATGAGATAATATTCCTATAGCACCAAGACGTGGATATCTATTGTCAGGAGATTGGTAATGAGATAATATTCCTATAGCACCAAGACAGTGGATATCTATTGCCAGGAGATTGGTAATGAGATAATATTCATATAGCACCAAGACAGTGGATATCTATTGTCAGGAGATTGGTAATGAGATAATATTCA
This sequence comes from Hymenochirus boettgeri, assembly GCA_019447015.1. Classification (NCBI taxonomy): domain Eukaryota; kingdom Metazoa; phylum Chordata; class Amphibia; order Anura; family Pipidae; genus Hymenochirus; species Hymenochirus boettgeri. Next base: position 7,722,304 of record CM033473.1, on the reverse strand, counting down.
TATAGCACCAAGACAGTGGAATCTATTGCCAGGAGATGGGTAATGAGATAATATTCATATAGCACCAAGACAGTGGATATATATTGCCAGGAGATTGGTAAGGAGATAATATTCCTATGCACCAAGCAGTGGATATCTATTGCCAGAGTTGGTATGAGATAATATTCCTATAGCACCAAGACAGTGGATATCTATTGCCAGGAGATTGTATATGAGAGATATTCCTATAGCACCAAGACATGGATATCATTGCCAGGATTGGAAGAGATAATATTCTATAGCACCAAGACAGTGGTATCTATTGCCAGGATTGGTAATGAGAAATTTCCTATAGCACCAGACTGTATTATTGCCGGAGATTGGTAATGAGATAATATTCCTAGCACCAAGACATGGATATCTATTGCCAGGGAGATTGGTAATGAGATAATATTCCTATAGCACCAAGACGTGGATACTATTGCCAGGGGATTGGTATGAATAATATTCCTTAGCACCAAGACATGTAATATCTATTGCCAGGAGATTGGTAATGAGATAATATTCCTATAGCACCAAGACAGTGGATATCTATTGCCAGGGGATTGGTAATGAGATAATATTCCTATAGCACCAAGACAGTGGATATATATTGCCAGGAGATTGGTAATGAGATAATATTCCTATAGCACCAAGACAGTGGATATCTATTGCCAGGAGATTGGTAATGAGATAATATTCATATAGCACCAAGACAGTGGATATCTATGCCAGGAGATTGGTAATGAGATATTTCATATAGCACCAAGACAGTGGATATCTATTGCCGGGGATTGGTAATGAGATAATATTCCATAGCACCAAGACAGTGGATATCTATTGCCAGGAGATTGGTAATGAGATAATATTCCTATCACCAAACAGTGGATATCTATTGTCAGGGATTGGTATAATAATATTCCTATAGCACCAAGACAGTGGATATCTATTCCAGGGGATTGGTAATGAGATAATATCCTATAGCACCAAGACAGTGGATATCTATTGCCAGGAGATTGGTAATGAGATAATATTCCTATAGCAAAGACAGTGGATTCTATTGCCAGGATATTGGTAATGAGATAATATTCCTATACACCAAGACAGTGGATATCTATTGCCAGGGATTGGTAATGAGTAAATTCCTATAGCACCAAGACAGTGGATATATTGTCAGGGGATTGGTAATGAGATAATATTCCTATAGCACCCAGGACAGTGGATATCTATTGCCAGGAGATTGGTAAGAATAATATTCCTATAGCACCAAGCAGTGGATATCTAATTGCCAGGAGATTGGTAATGAGATAATATTCCTATAGCACCAAGACAGTGGATATCTATTGCCAGGAGATTTGGTAATGAGATAATATTCCTATAGCACCAAGACAGTGGATATACATTGTCAGGGGATTGGTAATGAGATAATATTCATATAGCACCAAGACAGTGGATATCTATTGCCAGGAGTTTGGTAATGAGATAATATTCATATAGCACCAAGACAGTGGCTATCTATGCCGGAGATTGGTAATGAATAATATTCATATAGCACCAAGACAGTGGATATACATTGTCAGGGGTTGGTATGAGATAATATTCCATGCACCAAGACAGTGGATATATATTGCCAGGAGATTGGTAATAGAATATATTCATATCACCAGACATGGATATCTATTGCCAAGATTGGTAATGAGATAATATTCATATAGCACCAAGACCGTGGATATCTATTGCCAGAGATTGGTAATGAGATAATATTCCTATAGCACCAACACGTGGATATCTATTGCCAGGGATTGGTAATGAGATATATTCCTATAGCACCAAGACAGTGGATATCTATTGCCAGGGGATTGGTAATGAGATAATATTCCTATAGCACCAAGACATGGATATCATTGTCAGGGGATTGGTAATAGTGAGATAATATTCCTATAGCACCAAGACAGTGGATATCATTGTCCAGGGGATTGGTAATGAGATATATTCTATAGCACCAAGACAGTGGATATCTATTGCCAGGAGATTGGTAATGAGATAATATTCATATAGCACCAAGACAGTTGGATATCTATTGCCAGGAGATTGGTAATGAGATAATATTCATATAGCACCAAGACAGTGGATATCTATTGTCAGGAGATTGGTAATGAGATAATTTCCTATAGCACCAAGACAGTGGATATACATTGTCAGGGGATTGGTAATGAGATAATATTCCTATAGCACCAAGACAGTGGATATACTGTCAGGGATTGGTAATGAGATATATTCATATAGCACCAAGACAGTGGATTACTATTGCCAGGAGATTGGTAATGAGATAATATTCATATAGCACCAAGACAGTGGATATCTATTGTCAGAATTGGTAATGAGATAATATTCCTATAGCACCAACAGTGGTATCTATTGCCAGGAGATTGGTAATGAGATAATATTCATATAGCACAAGACAGTGGTATCTATTGCCAGGAGATTGGTATGAGATAATATTCCTATAGCACCAAGACAGTGAGTATCTATTGTCAGGAGATTGGTAATGAGATAATTCCTATAGCACACAGACAGTGGATATCTATTGCCAGGAGATTGGTAATGAGATATATTCATATCGCACAAGACAGTGGATATCTATTCCCAGGAGATTGGTAATGAGATAATATTCATATAGCACCAAGACAGTGGAAATCTATTGCCAGGAGATTGGTAATGAGATAATATTCATATAGCACCAAGACAGTGGATATATATTGCCAGGAGATTGGTAATGAGATAATATTCCTATAGCACCAAGACAGTGGATATCTATTGTCAGGAGATTGGTAATGAGATAATATTCCTATAGCACCAAGACAGTGGATATCTATTGCCAGGAGATTGGTAATGAGATAATATTCCTATAGCACCAAGACAGTGGATATCTATTGCCAGGAGATTGGTAACGAGATAATATTCATATAGCACCAAGACAGTGGCTATCTATTGCCAGGAGATTGGTAATGAGATAACATTCCTATAGCACCAAGACAGTGGATATATATTGCCTGGAGATTGGTAATGAGATAATATTCCTATAGCACCAAGACAGTGGATATCTATTGCCAGGGGATTGGTAATGAGATAATATTCCTATAGCACCAAGACAGTGGATATCTATTGCCAGGGGATTGGTAATGAGATAATATTCCTATAGCACCAGACAGTGGATATCTTTTGCCAGAGATTGGTAATGAGATAATATTCCTATAGCACCAAGACAGTGGATATCTATTGCCAGGATTGTAATGAGATAATATCCTATAGCACCAAGACAGTGGATATATATTGCCAGGAGATTGGTAATGAGATAATATTCCTATAGCACCAAGACAGTGGATATCTATTGCCAGGAGATTGGTAATGAAGATAATTTCATATAGCACCAAGACAGTGGATATTCTATTGCCAGAGATTGGTAATGAGATAATTCATATAGCACCAAGACAGTGATATCTATTGCCGGGATTGGTAATGAGATAATATTCCTATAGCACCAGACAGTGGATATCTATTGCCAGGAGATTGGTAATGAGATAATATTCCTATAGCACCAAGACAGTGGATATCTATTGCCAGGGGATTGGTAATGAGATAATATTCCTATAGCACCAAGACAGTGGATATCTATTGCCAGGAGATTGGTAATGAGATAATATTCCTATAGCACCAAGACAGTGGATATCTATTGCCAGGAGATTGGTAATGAGATAATTCCATAGCATTAAGACATTGGATATCATTGCCAGGGATATTGGTAATGAGATAATATTCCTATAGCACCAAGACAGTGGATATCTTTGCCAGGGGATTGGTAATGAGATAAATTCCTATAGCACCAAGACAGTGGATATATTGTCCAGGGGATTGGTAATGAGATAATATTCCTAGCACCCAAGACGTGGATATCTATTGCCAGGAGATTGGTAATGAGATAATATTCCTAATGCACCAAGACAGTGGATATCTATTGCCAGGAATTGGTAATGAGATAATTCCTAAGCACCAGACATGGATATCTATTGCCAGGAGATTGGTAATGAGATAATATTCATATAGCACCTGGACATTAGATCATATTAAACTGATTTGAAGATTCACATGAAATTTACAAACAACATGAAAGGCCCCAGATACAAAACCCAGAGCTTGACAATGACCAAGAGAAACCTTCCATCTCATGTCCAGAAAACTGGATCCTTCATTACCATGTGGAAACATTCAACAGAAACTCACAATTCAGCTGTTAAATTGCAGCAATTAATACATGAAGAGCAAAAACAATAGTAACACTTACCCAGAACAGTCACATTACCAATCACAGTGTCAGTTTTACAACATTAGCATTGGATAGTATTGTAATACATTAATTGTGATAGCTGGGGGGAAAGATGGATGGATGGATAATAGATAGATAGATAGATAGATAGATAGATAGATAGATAGATAGATGATAGATAGATAAATAGATAGATAGATAGATAGATAGATAGATAGATAGATAATAGTTAGGTAGATATATGATATATAGACAGACAGACACAGACAGACAGGCAGGCAGACAGACAGACAGACAGGCAGACAGACAGATAGATATATGATAGATAATAGTTAGGAAGATAGATTATATATAGACAGACAGATAGACAGACAGACAGACAGACAGATAGATAGATAGATAGACAGATAGATGATATATATATAGATAGATAGATAATAAATAGATAGGTAGGATACAATCTGTCGATCTCCATGTGATATAATGTATCTGTGTCTATCTCATACAACGCTATCAGTGCCCATGTGATATCATGTATCAGTGTTCATGTGATATAATGTATCTGTGTATATGTCATACAATGTATTAGTGTCCGTGTGATATCATGTATCAGTGGTTATGTGATATAATGTATCTGTGTCTATGTCATACTATGTATTAGTGTTCATGTGATATAATGTATCTGTGTCTGTCATACAATGTATCTGTGTCTATGTCATACAATGTATCAGTGTTCATGTGATATAATGTATCTGTGTCTGTAATACACTGTATCAGTGCCCACGTGATATAATGTATGTGTGTCTGTCATACAATGTATCTGTGTGTATGTCATACAATGTATCAGTGATCATGTGATATAATGTATCTGTGTCTATGTCATACAATGTATCAGTGTTCATGTGATATAATGTATCTGCGTCTATATCATACAATGTATCAGTGTCTGTGTTATATAATGTATCAGTGTTCATGTGATATAATGTATCTGCGTCTATATCATACAATGTACCAGTGCCTATGTGATATCATGTATCTGTGTCTATGTCATACAATGTATCAGTGCCCATGTGATATCATGTATCAGTGTTCATGTGATATAATGTATCTGTGTCTGTCATACAATGTATCAGTGTCCAATTGATATCATGTATCTGTGTCTATGTTATACAATGTATAAGTGCCCATGTGCTATCATGTATCAGTGTTCGTGTGATATAATGTATCTGTATTTATGTCATATAATGTATCAGTGTCTGTGTTATATCATGTATCAGTGTTCATGTGATATAATATATCTGTGCCTATGTCATACAATGTATCAGTGCCCATGTGATATCATGTATCTGTGTCTATGGGACCATGTGTCAACCCCAATGTGATACAATGTCATTATCCCACCTACAGTTAGTGAACCTTGGGTAGTAATATCCCCCAGACGTTGAACAGTTTCATATCGTCCGATCCCTGTGCCCAATCCCTGCCCGATCCCCGCATAGCCCCAGACGATGCCCCAATCTCCGATCAGTGGATGTTTTACCTTTTCTTCTCCTTATCCGCTGCCATGTTCAGTGTCGGTTATAATCACAGGTCGGGGATAAAACCAGCAAATCGATCGACCAGAATCGATAACTTTCCTCCAGATGTTCCGATGTTGGTCACAGACCGGCCGTACAGTCTCAGGGTCACTGCTGAGGATTGTACAGCCGATTGTGGGGAGACAGTGATAGATCCTGTAATGTGGCCCCTGGGGGTCCCCCTGGTCACAGTGTCCGGGTCCCTGACTCACTCCCTGTCCCGATCAGCACCAAACAACATTCCCACTGCTACTGCCTGTCAGACCCTCCTCCCAGTCCCTCCCTCCACCGCTCCCAGCCCAGTGCAGGAGGAGGCACACATTAACTAACACAGGGAATAGGGGCTACTGACCCTACACAGCGGGCTACTAACCCTACATAAGGGGCAACTAACCCTACATAGGTGGCTACTAACTACATACAGGGCTGCTGACCCTACACAGGGGGCTAATAACTACATACAGTCATAAAGTGCTAATAACCCTACATAGGGGGCTACTAACTACATACAGGGCTACTGACCCTACATAGGGGGCTACTGATCCTATACAGGGCTCGGTAACCCTACATAGGGGCTACTGACTACATACAGGCTACTAACCCTACATAGGGGGCTACTAACTACATACAGGGCTACTGACCAACATACAGGGCTACTAACTACATGCAGGGCTATTTTATCCTATATAGAGGCTACTAACTACATGCAGGGCTACTGACCCTACATAGGGGCTACTAACTACATACAGGGCTACTAACCCTACATAGGGCTACTACCCTACATGGGGGCTACTAACTACATCAGGGCTACTGACCCAACATACGGGCTACTAACTACATGCAGGCTATTGACCTATATAGGAGGCTACTAACTACATCAGGGCTACTGACCCTATATAGGAGGCTACTACCCCTACACAGTGGGCTAGTTGACTACATGGGGGAAACTAACCTACATAGGGGCTTCTAACTCTACATAGGGGGCTACTTACCCTACTAGGGGGCTACTAACTACATACAGTGCTACTGACCCTACATAGGGGCTACTAAATACATACAGGCTACTGACCTATATAGGAGGCTACTAACCCTACACAGGGGGCAACTAACCTACATGGAGGCTACTAACTTTATAGAGGACTACTGACCCTACATAGGGAGCTATTAACTACATCAGGGCTTCTGACCCTACATAGGGGCTATAACTCATCCGGCTACTGACCCTACATAGGGGGCTAATACTACATACAGTGCTAATAACCCTACATAGGGGGTTTCTAACTCTATACAGGGCTACTAACCCTATATAGGGCTACTGACTCTATATACAGGGCTACTACACTACATACAGGGCTACTGCCCTACATAGGGGGTACTAACTACTACAGGGATCTAACCCTACATACAGGGCTACTACTCTACTACTACGGACTAACCCTACTACAGGGCTACTACTACCTACATACTAGCAATAACCCTACATACGGCCTTCTAAACCCTACATACACAGGGCTACTAACACTCCTACAGGCTAATACCCTAACACACACAGGGCTACTAACACCTACATACAGGGGTACTAACCCTACATACAATACACTAACAACATACAAAACATACAAACACTACCTCAACAACACCCACAACAACAGAGACATACAACAAACAAAACTAACCGCACAACAGGCTCTTACCATATACCAGGATACTGACCATACATACAGGGCTGCTAACTCTACATACAGGTGTAACTAACCCTACATCAGACAGCGACTAACACACACTACATACAGGCTACTGACCCTACATACAGGGCTATTACTCTTCATACTCTACAGGGATACTAACCCTACATACAGGAATACTAACCACATACGGCTACTACTCACTACACAGCTAACACTATACAGGGCTACTACACTACACAGGCTAGCACTCTACATACAGGGGCTACTAACTCTGCATACACAGGCTAGCACTCTACATACATGGGCTACTAACTCTACATACACAGGCTAGCACTCTACATACAGGGGCTACTAACTCTGGATGCATAGGCTAGCACTCTACATACAGTGGCTACTAACTCTACATACACAGGCTAGCACTCTACATACAGGGGCTACTAGCTCTACATACACAGGCTAGCATTCTACATACAGGGGCTACTTACTCTGCATGAACAGGATGGCACGCTACATACGGGCTACTAACTCTGGATGCACAGGCTAGCACTCTACATACAGGGCTACTAATTCTGCATACACAGGCTAGCACTCTACATACATGGGTACTAACTCTGCATACACAGGCTAGCACTCTACATACAGGGGCTACTAGTTCTACATACACAGGCTAGCACTCTACATACAGGGGCTACTTACTCATATAGGAGTACTAACCCTACATACAGGAATACTAAACCTAATACAGGGCTACTAAATCTGCATACACAGGCTTTCACTCTACACATAGGGGCTACTAACTCTACATAGAGGGAAACTAACCCTACATACAGGGATACTAACCCTACATACAGGGATACTAACTCTACATACACAGGCTAGCACTCTACATACAGGGGCTACTAACTCAACATACACAGACTAGCACTCTACATACAGGGGCTATTAACTCTGCATACACATGCTATCACTCTACATACAGGTGCTACTAACTCTACAAACACAGGCTAGCACTCTACATAGAGGGGCTACTTGCTCTGCATAAACAGGCTGGCACTCTACATACAGGGGCTACTAACCTGCATACACAGACTAGCCCTCTACATACAGGAGCTACTACTCTACACACAGGGGCTAGCACTTAACATGCCGGGCTAGCAGTCTACAAAAATGGGCTACTACTCTACATACAGGGGCTAGCACTCTACAGACAGTGGATACTACTCTACACACAGGGGCTAGCACTTAACATGCCTGGCTAGCAGTCTACAAAAATGGGCTACTACTCATACAGGGCTAGCACTCACAGACAGTGGATACTACTCTACATACTGAGGCTAGCATTCTACATACAGGGAGCTACATTTCTACATACAGGAGTTAGCACTCTAGATAAAGGCTACTACTTCACATACAGGGGCTAGCACTCTACACACAGGGTCTATCACTCTACATACAAGGGCTAGCACTCTACACACAGGGTCTATCACTCTACATACAAGGGCTAGCACTCTACACACAGGTCTATCACGCTACATACAAGGGCTAGCATTCTACATTCAGGGGCTAGCACCCTAGACACAGGGCTTGAACTCTACACACAGGAATTGAACTCTTCATACAGGGGCTAACACTCCAATACTGGAGCTAGCAATCTACATACAGGGGGTGGCACTCTACACACAGCTGAGAACTAGCACTCTAATACAGTGGCTAGAACTTTACATACAGGGGATCTACTCTACACACAGGGGCTAGCACCTATGTAATAATATATAGGGAGATTCAATAAAGTTCTTATCGTTAAAAATGGTGCTAATTTTTCCCCAACCAATCAGTCTTATTTAACATTTGAAAGCTTACATCTGATTGGTTGGGGCAAAATTAGCACCATTTTTAAAGATAAGAACTTTTATTGAATCTCCCTGAAGAACTTTTATTGAAAAACTCTGATAGTATATATTCAGGGTTATTCAATAAAATTCTTATCGTTTAAAATGGTGCTAATTTGCCCCAACCAATCAGATGTTAGCTTTCAAATGTTAAATAAGATCTGATTGGTTGGGGCAAAATTAGCATCATTTTTAACAATAAAAACTTTATTGAATCTCCCTATAGTATATATACGGGGTTATTCAATAAAAGTTTTTATCGTTTAAAATGGTGCTAATTTTGCCTCAACCAATCAGATCTTATTTAAATTCGAAAAGCATACATCTGATTGGTTGGGGCAAAATTAGCACCATTTTAAATGATAGAAACTTTTATTGAATTCCCTGCTAGTATATAAAGCATATCGTATATACAGGGAGATTCAATAAAAGTTCTTAAAGTGTAAAATGGTGCTAATTTGCCCCATCCAATCAGATCTTATTTAACAATTGAAAGTTAACAACTGATTGGTTGGGGCAAAATTAGCACCATTTTTAACAATAAGTACATACAAGAATTGTGGAAGCACTCCAATGAGGCTAATTTACAACTACATTTAGCGAAGTGTCTACTGATCTGGTCAAAACATTTATACAAATATAGAAAAGATAATCAATGCACATTCCTAGGCCCCATACATATCATATTATCTGCACACTGCATACTTATATACAAAGGGTTTTAGTATACATTACTGTGATCCAATGAATGGAAAGCCTTCTATTATGTAGCGCAAACTTAACGGTAGGGGTTTTGCATCTGTAGCACGGCGCTATTTCCAAAAACATTTGGAAATGGCGCTGTGTTCTAAATTCCGTCTAAAACCCACGTTAACCCGAATTTTTTTCGGGTTAACGTGGGTTTTAGACGGAAAAGGGCCATATTGTATCTCCCCATAGTATATTAACAGGGTTATTCAATAAAAGTTCTTATTGTTTAAAATGGTGCTAATTTGCCCCAACCAATCAGAACTTATGTAACATTTGAAAGCTAACATCTGATTGGTTGGGGCAAAATTTGCACCATTTTAAACAATAAGAACTTTTATTTGAATAACCTGATAGTAGTATAGCATATAGATATATAGGTATATAAACCTATTGTATAAGTATTAAATTAGTATTTATAGTAATGTTATAAGCATATAGTATATACTATATATATATATATAGTATGTAAAGCATTAATATATATAGTATGTATAGCATATAGTATTACAGTATGTAAAGCATATCGTAAATATAGTATGAAAGCTTATAGTATATATAGTAGAATAGCATATAGTATATATTGGGGGAGATTCAATACTTGGATCACGTTACTTCCTTACCCTATCCCGCGATACAATAACTGACGTAAACGGGATTACGTCATTTTGTATCGCGGGATCGGGCTAGGATGGAGCGAGAACTTAACTCGCTCACAGCCTTTACCGTTAAGTTTCGCGCTACGAGGTAGCGCAAAACTTAACGGCAGGGTTTTGATCATTAGCACAGCGCTATTTCCAAAAACATTTGGAAATGGCGCTGTGCTCTAAATTCCATCTAAAACCCACGTTAACCCGATTTTTTTTCGGGTTAACGTGGGTTTTAGACGGAAAAGGGGCATATTGAATCTCCCCATAGTATGTAAAGCATATTGTAAATAAACAGGGGATTCAATTAAAGTTCTTAAAAATGGTGCTAACCTTGCGCCAACCAATCAGATATTATTTACATTTGAAACTACATCTGATTGGTTGGGGCAAAATTAGCCCCATTTTTTACGATAAGAAGTTTTATTATGACTCCTGATAGTATGAAAGCAATAGTCAGTATATACAGGGTTATTCAGTAAAAGTTCTTATCGTTTAAAATTGGGCTAATTTTGCCCCAACCAATGAGAACTTATTTAACATTTGAAAGCTAACATCTGATTGGTTGGGGCAAAATTAGCACCATTTTAAACGATAAGAACTTTATTGAATAACCCTGATCGTATGTAAAGCATAGGGAGAACACTTGGGACTGCAGATTTCCCCCAGCCACGACCAACTCCCATTAGTTTAGTACAGGGAGACAAATGCTGCCAAGGGAAATGTACCCACCCTTAAGCGAATGGGTTAACACGCTGTACATAGGGGTGGCACCATACACATATCCTAGTTCTCACACAGGGGTGGCACCATACACACATCGGCTAGTTCTCCACCAGGGGTGGCACCATACCACAACGGCTAGTTCTCAGGCTAGCACTCTACACACAGTTGATCATCTCTACAGACAAGGGCTAGCACTCACAACACAGGGTCTATCCCCTACATCATAACAAAGGGCTAGCATTCTACACTTCAGGGGCTAGCACCCTAGACACAGGGGCTTGAACTCTACACCAGGAAATTATGTGAACTCTTCATACGGGGCAAACACTCCAATACTGGAGCTAGCAATCTACATACAGGGGGTGGCACTCTACACCACATAGGGGGCTACTAACTACATACAGGGCTACTGACCCAACATACAGGGCTACTAACTACATGCAGGGCTATTGATCCTATATAGGAGGCTACTAACTACATACAGGGCTACTGACCCTACATAGGGGGCTACTAACTCTATACAGGGCTACTAACCCTACATAGGGGGCTACTGACTACATACAGGGCTACTAACCCTACATAGGGGGCTACTAACTACATACAGGGCTACTGACCCAACATACGGGGCTACTAACTACATGCAGGGCTATTGACCCTATATAGGAGGCTACTAACTACATGCAGGGCTACTGACCCTATATAGGAGGCTACTAACCCTACACAGTGGGCTAGTGACTACATAGGGGGAAACTAACCCTACATAGGGGGCTTCTAACTCTACATAGGGGGCTACTTACCCTACATAGGGGGCTACTAACTACATACAGTGCTACTGACCCTACATAGGGGGCTACTAAATACATACAGGGCTACTGACCCTATATAGGAGGCTACTAACCCTACACAGGGGGCAACTAACCCTACATAGGAGGCTACTAACTTTATAGAGGACTACTGACCCTACATAGGGAGCTATTAACTACATACAGGGCTTCTGACCCTACATAGGGGGCTAATAACTACATACAGGGCTACTGACCCTACATAGGGGGCTAATAACTACATACAGTGCTAATAACCCTACATAGGGGGTTTCTAACTCTATACAGGGCTACTAACCCTATATAGGGGCTACTGACTCTATATACAGGGCTACTAACACTACATACAGGGCTACTGCCCCTACATAGGGGGCTACTAACTACATACAGGGATACTAACCCTACATACAGGGCTACTAACTCTACATACAGGGCTTCTAACCCTACATACAGGGCTACTAACTCTACATACAAGGCTAATAACCCTACATACAGGGCTTCTAACCCTACATACAGGGCTACTAACACTACCTACAGTGCTAATAACCCTACACACAGGGCTACTAACCCTACATACAGGGGTACTAACCCTACATACAGGACTACTTACCATATATACAGGGATACTGACCATACATACAGGGCTGCTAACTCTACATACAGGGTACTAACCCTACATACAGGACTACTAACCCTACATACAGGGCTACTGACCCTACATACAGGGCTATTAACTCTTCATACAGGGATACTAACCCTACATACAGGAATACTAACCCTACATACAGGGCTACTAACTCTACATACACAGGCTAGCACACTACATACAGGGGCTACTAACTACATACACAGGCTAGCACTCTACATACAGGGGCTACTAACTCTGCATACACAGGCTAGCACTCTACATACATGGGCTACTAACTCTACATACACAGGCTAGCACTCTACATACAGGGCTATAAACTTGGATGCATAGGCTAGCACTCACATACAGTGGCTACTAACTCTACATACACAGGCTGCACTCTACATACAGGGGCTACTAGCTCACATACACAGGCTAGCATTCTACATACGGGGCTACTACTCGCATGAACAGGATGGCAAGCTACATACAGGGGCTACTAAACTCTGGATGCACAGGCTAGCACTCTACATACAGGGCTACTAATCTGCATACACAGGCTAGCACTCTACATACATGTGGGGTACTAACCTGCATAAACAGGCTAGCACTCTACATACAGGGGCTACTAGTTCTACATACACAGGGTAGCACTTACATACAGGGGCTACTTACTCATATAGGGAGTAACCCTACATACAGGAATACTAAACCTACATACAGGGCTACTAAATCTGCATACACCGGCTTTCACTTCACCATAGGGGCTACTAACTCTACATAGAGGGAAACTAACACTACATACAGGGATACCAACCCTACATACAGGGGATACTAAACTCTAATACACAGGCTAGCACTCTACATACAGGGGCTACTAACTCAACATACACAGACTAGCACTCTACATACAGGGGCTATTAACTCTGCATACACATGCTATCACTCTACATACAGGTGCTACTAACTCTACAAACACAGGCTAGCACTCTACATAGAGGGGCTACTTGCTCTGCATAAACAGGCTGGCACTCTACATACAGGGGCTACTAACTCTGCATACACAGACTAGCCCTCTACATACAGGAGCTACTAGTTCTACAACACAGGCTAGCACTCTACATACAGGGGCTACTTACTCATATAGGGAGTACTAACCCTACATACAGGAATACTAAACCTACATACAGGGCTACTAAATCTGCATACACAGGCTTTCACTCTACACATAGGGCTACTAACTCTACATAGAGGGAAACTAACCCCATACGGATCTAACCCTACTACAGGGATCTAACTCTACATACACAGCTAGCACTCTACATACAGGCTACTAACTCAACTACATACAGACTAGCACTCTACATACAGGGGCTATTAACTCTGCATACAATCGCATCACTCTACATACAGGTGCTACTAACTCTACAAACACAGGCTAGCACTCTACATAGAGGGCTACTTGCTCTGCATAAACAGCTGGCACTCTACATACAGGGGCTACTAACTCTGCATACACAGACTACCCTCTACATACGGGAGCTACTACTCTACACACAGGGGCTAGCACTTAACATGCCTGGCTAGCAGTCTACAAAAATGGGCTACTACTCTACATACAGGGGCTATGCCAGGGGATTGGTAATGAGATAATATTCCTATAGCACCAAGACAGTGGATATCTATTGCCAGGAGGTGGTAATGAGATAAATATCCTATAGCATTAAGACCGTGGATATCTATTGCCAGGAGATTGGTAATGAGATAATATTCCTATAGCACCAAGACAGTGGATATCTATTGCCAGGGGAGTGTAATGAGATAACATTCCTATAGCACCAAAGCGTGGATATACATGTCAGGGGATTGGTAATGAGATAATATCTATAGCACCAAGACAGTGGATATCTATTGCCAGGAGATTGGTAATGAGATAATTTCCTATAGCACCAAGAAGTGGATATCTATTGCCAGGAGATTGGTAAATGAGAAATATTCCTATAGCACCAAGACAGTGGATATCTATTGCCAGGAGATTGGTAATGAGATAATATTCCTATAGCACCAAGACAGTGGATATCTATTGCCAGGAGATTGGTAATGAGATAATATTCATATAGCACCTGGACATTAGATCATATTAAACTGATTTGAAGATTCACATGAAATTACAAACAACATGAAAGGCCCCAGATACAAACCCAGAGCTTGACAATGACCAAGAGAAACCTTCCATCTCATCCAGAAAACTGGATCCTTCATTACCATGTGGAAACATTCAACAGAAACTCACAATTCAGCTGTTAAATTGCAGCAATTATACATGAAGAGCAAAAACAAAAACATATAACACTTACCCAGAACAGTCACCTCCAATCACAGTGTCAGTTTACAACATTAGCATTGGATAGTATGGTATACATTAATTGTGATAGCTGGGGGGAAAGATGGATGGATGGATAATAGATAGATAGATAGATAGATAGATAGATGAGAGTAGATATGATGATGTGATAAAGAGATAGTGAAGATAGATAGATAGATAGATATGTTAGTAGATATATGATATAATAGAGCAGCACAGACAGACAGGCAGGCAGACAGACAGACCGACAGGCCGACAGACAGATAGATAATGATAGATAATTTGGAGATAGTTATATATAGACAGACGACAGACAGGACAGCAGACAGATAGATAGATAGATAGACAGATAGATATTTATAGTGAAGATAATACATAGATAGGTAGGATACCATATGTCGATCTCCATGTGATATAATGTCTGTGTCTATCTCATACAACGTATCAGTGCCATGTGATATCATGTATCAGTGTTCTGTGAATAATGTATCGTGTATTGTCATACATGTTTAGTGTCCGTGTGATATCATGTATCAGTGGTTATGTGATATAATGTATCGTGTCTAGTCATACTATGTATTAGTGTGTCATGTGATATAATGTATCTGTGTCTGTCATACAATGGATTCTGTGTCTATGTCATACAATGTATCAGTGTTCATGTGATATAATGTATCTGTGTCTGTAATACACTGTATCGTGCCCACGTGATATAATGTATGTGTGTCTGTCATACATGTATCTGTGTGTATGTCATACAATGTATCAGTGATATGTGATATAATGTATCTGTGTCTATGTCATACAATGTATCAGTGTTCATGTGATATAATGTATCTGCGTCTATATCATACAATGTATCAGTGTCTGTGTTATATAATGTATCAGTGTTCATGTGATATAATGTATCTGCGTTATATCATACATGTACCAGTGCCTAGTGATATCATGATCTGTGTCTATGTCATACAATGTATCAGTGCCATGTGATATCATGTAACATGTTCATGTGATATAATGTATCTGTGTTGTCATACAATGTATCAGTGTCCAATTGATATCATGTATCTGTGTCTATGTTATACAATGTTAGTGCCATGTGCTATCATGTATCAGTGTTCGTGTGATATAATGTATCTGTATTTATGTCATATAATGTATCAGTGTCTGGTTATATCATGTATCAGTGTGTCATGTGATATAATATATCTGTGCCTATGTCATACAATGTATCAGTGCCATGTGATATCATGTATCTGTGTCTATGGGACCATGTGTCAACCCCAATGTGATACAATGTCATTATCCCACTACAGTTAGTGAACCTTGGGTAGTAATATCCCAGACGTTGAACAGTTTCATATCGTCCGATCCCTGTGCCCAATCCCTGCCCGATCCCCGCATAGCCCCAGACGATGCCCAATCTCCGATCAGTGGGAGTTTTACCTTTCTTCTCCTATCCGCTGCCGTTCAGTGTCGGTTATAATCCAGGTCGGTATAAAACCAGCAAATCGATCGACCAGAATCGATAACTTTCCTAGATGTTCCGATGTTGGTCACAGACCGGCCGTTACAGTTCAGGGGCACTGCTGAGGATTGTACAGCCGATTGTGGGGAGACAGTGATAGATCCTGTAAGTGGCCCTGGGGGTCCCCTGGTCACAGTGTCCGGGTCCCTGACTCACTCCCTGTCCGATCAGCACCAAAACATTCCCACTGCTACTGCCTGTCAGACCCTCCTCCCAGTCCCTCCCTCACGCTCCCAGCCCAGTGCAGGAGGAGGCACACATTAACTAACACAGGGAATAGGGGCACTGACCCTACACAGCGGGGTACTAACCCTACATAAGGGGCAAATACCCTACATAGGTGGCTACTAACTACATACAGGGCTGCTGACCCTACACAGGGGGCTAATAACTACATACAGTCATAAAGTGCTAATAACCCTACATAGGGGGCTACTAACTACATACAGGGCTACTGACCCTACATAGGGGGCTACTAACTCTATACAGGGCTACTAACCCTACATAGGGGGCTACTGACTACATACAGGGCTACTAACCCTACATAGGGGGCTACTAACTACATACAGGGCTACTGACCCAACATACAGGGCTACTAACTACATGCAGGGCTATTGATCCTATATAGGAGGCTACTAACTACATGCAGGGCTACTGACCCTACATAGGGGGCTACTAACTACATACAGGGCTACTAACCCTACATAGGGGCTACTAACCCTACATAGGGGGCTACTAACTACATACAGGGCTACTGACCCAACATACGGGGCTACTAACTACATGCAGGGCTATTGACCCTATATAGGAGGCTACTAACTACATGCAGGGCTACTGACCCTATATAGGAGGCTACTAACCCTACACAGTGGGCTAGTGACTACATAGGGGGAAACTAACCCTACATAGGGGGCTTCTAACTCTACATAGGGGGCTACTTACCCTACATAGGGGGCTACTAACTACATACAGTGTACTGACCCTACATAGGGGGCTACTAAATACATACAGGGTACTGACCCTATATAGGAGGCATAACCTACACAGGGGGCAACTAACCCTACATAGGAGGCTACTAACTTTATAGAGGACTACTGACCCTACATAGGGAGCTATTAACTACATACAGGGCTTCTGACCCTACATGGGGGCTAATAACTACATACAGGGTACTGACCCTACATAGGGGGCTAATAACTACATACCGTGCTAATAACCCTACATAGGGGGTTTCAACTCTATACAGGGCTACTAACCTATATAGGGGCTACTGACTCTATATCAGGGCTACTAACACTACATACAGGGCTACTGCCCCTACATAGGGGGCTACTAACTACATACAGGTATCTAACCCTACATACAGGGCTACTAACTCTACATACAGGGCTTCTAACCCTACATAAAGGGCTACTAACTTACCTACAAGGCTAATAACCCTACATACAGGGCTTCACCCTACATACAGGGCTACAACACTACCTACAGTGCTAATAACCCACACACAGGGCTACTAAACCTACATACAGGGGTACAACCCTACATACAGGCTACTTACCATATATACAGGGATACTGACCATAATACAGGGCTGCTAACTCTACATACAGGTACTAACCCACATACAGGACTACTAAACCTACATACAAAGGGCTACTGACCCTACATACAGGGCTATTAATCTTCATACAGGGATACTAACCCTACATACAGGAATACTAACCCTACATACAGGGCTACTAACTCTACATACACAGGCTAGCACACTACTACAGGGGTACTAATACAACACAGCTAGCACTCTACTAAAGGGGCTACTAACTCTGCATCACAGGCTAGCACTCTACATACATGGGCTACTACACTACAACACAGGCTAGCACTCTACATACAGGGTACTAACTCTGGATGCATAGGCTAGCACTCTACATACAGTGGCTACTAACTCTACATACACAGGCTAGCACTCTACATACAGGGGCTACTAGCTCTACATACACAGGCTAGCATTCTACAAACGGGCTACTACTCTGCATGAACAGGATGGCACGCTACATACAGGGGCTACTAACTTGGATGCACAGGCTAGCACTCTACATACAGGGCTACTAATTCTGCAACACAGGCTAGCACTCTACATACATGGGGTACTAACTCTGCATACCAGGCTAGCACTCTACATACAGGGGCTACTAGTTCTAATACACAGGCTAGCACTCTACATAGGGGCTACTTACTCATATAGGGAGTACTAACCCACATACAGGAATACTAAACCTAATACGGGCTACTAAATCTGCATACACAGGCTTTCACTCTACACATAGGGGCTACTAACTCTACATAGAGGGAAACTAACCCTACATACAGGGATACTAACCCTACATACAGGGATACTAACTCTACATACACAGGCTAGCACTCTACATACAGGGGCTACTAACTCAACATACACAGACTAGCACTCTACATACAGGGGCTATTAACTTGATACACATGCTATCAATCTACATACAGGTGCTACTAACTCTAAAAACAGGCTAGCACTCTACATAGAGGGGCTACTTGCTCTGCTAAACAGGCTGGCACTCTACATACAGGGGCTACTAACTCTGCATACACAGACTAGCCCTCTACATACAGGAGCTACTACTCTACACACAGGGGCTAGCACTTAACATGCCGGGCTAGCAGTCTACAAAAATGGGCTACTACTCTACATACAGGGGCTAGCACTCTACAGACAGTGGATACTACTCTACACACAGGGGCTAGCACTTAACATGCCTGGCTAGCAGTCTACAAAAATGGGCTACTACTCTACATACAGGGGCTAGCACTCTACAGACAGTGGATACTACTCTACATACTGAGGCTAGCATTCTACATACAGGGGCTACTATTCTACATACAGGAGTTAGCACTCTAGATAAAGGGGCTACTACTTCACATACAGGGGCTAGCACTCTACACACAGGGTCTATCACTCTACATACAAGGGCTAGCACTCTACACACAGGGTCTATCACTCTACATACAAGGGCTAGCACTCTACACACAGGGTCTATCACGCTACATACAAGGGCTAGCATTCTACATTCAGGGGCTAGCACCCTAGACACAGGGGCTTGAACTCTACACACAGGAAATTGAACTCTTCATACAGGGGCTAACACTCCAATACTGGAGCTAGCAATCTACATACAGGGGGTGGCACTCTACACACAGGCTAGAACTAGCACTCTAATACAGTGGCTAGAACTTTACATACAGGGGATACTACTCTACACACAGGGGCTAGCACCCTATGTAAATAATATATAGGGAGATTCAATAAAAGTTCTTATCGTTAAAAATGGTGCTAATTTTTCCCCAACCAATCAGATCTTATTTAACATTTGAAAGCTTACATCTGATTGGTTGGGGCAAAATTAGCACCATTTTTAAAGATAAGAACTTTTATTGAATCTCCCTGAAGAACTTTTATTGAAAAACTCTGATAGTATATATTCAGGGTTATTCAATAAAAGTTCTTATCGTTTAAAATGGTGCTAATTTTGCCCCAACCAATCAGATGTTAGCTTTCAAATGTTAAATAAGATCTGATTGGTTGGGGCAAAATTAGCATCATTTTTAACAATAAAAACTTTTATTGAATCTCCCTGATAGTATATATACGGGGTTATTCAATAAAAGTTTTTATCGTTTAAAATGGTGCTAATTTTGCCTCAACCAATCAGATCTTATTTAAAATTCGAAAAGCTAACATCTGATTGGTTGGGGCAAAATTAGCACCATTTTAAATGATAAGAACTTTTATTGAATCTCCCTGCTAGTATATAAAGCATATCGTATATACAGGGAGATTCAATAAAAGTTCTTAAAGTGTAAAATGGTGCTAATTTTGCCCCATCCAATCAGATCTTATTTAACAATTGAAAGTTAACAACTGATTGGTTGGGGCAAAATTAGCACCATTTTTAACAATAAGTACAATACAAGAATTGTGGAAGCACTCCAATGAGGCTAATTTACAACTACATTTAGCGGAAGTGCTACTGATCTGGTCAAAACATTTATACAAATATAGAAAAGATAATCAATGCACATTCCTAGGCCCCATACAATATCATATTATCTGCACACTGGCATACTTTATATACAAAGGGGTTTTAGTATACATTACTGTGATCACATGAATGGAAAGCCTTCTATTATGTAGCGCAAAACTTAACGGTAGGGGTTTTGCATCTGTAGCACGGCGCTATTTCCAAAAACATTTGGAAATGGCGCTGTGTTCTAAATTCCGTCTAAAACCCACGTTAACCCGAATTTTTTTCGGGTTAACGTGGGTTTTAGACGGAAAAGGGCCATATTGTATCTCCCCCATAGTATATTAACAGGGTTATTCAATAAAAGTTCTTATTGTTTAAAATGGTGCTAATTTTGCCCCAACCAATCAGAACTTATGTAACATTTGAAAGCTAACATCTGATTGGTTGGGGCAAAATTTGCACCATTTTAAACAATAAGAACTTTTATTGAATAACCCTGATAGTATGTATAGCATATAGTATATATAGTATATAAACCATATTGTATATAGTATGTAAAGCATATAGTATTTATAGTATGTATAGCATATAGTATATATATATATATATATATAGTATGTAAAGCATGTAATATATATAGTATGTATAGCATATAGTATATACAGTATGTAAAGCATATCGTAAATATAGTATGAAAGCTTATAGTATATATAGTATGAATAGCATATAGTATATATTGGGGGAGATTCAATACTTTGGATCACGTTACTTACCTTAGCCCTATCCCGCGATACAATAACTGACGTAAACGGGATTACGTCAGTTATTGTATCGCGGGATCGGGCTAAGGTATGGAGCGAGAACTTAACGCTCCACAGCCTTTACCGTTAAGTTTCGCGCTACGAGGTAGCGCAAAACTTAACGGCAGGGGTTTTGGATCATTAGCACAGCGCTATTTCCAAAAACATTTGGAAATGGCGCTGTGCTCTAAATTCCATCTAAAACCCACGTTAACCCGATTTTTTTTCGGGTTAACGTGGGTTTTAGACGGAAAAGGGGCATATTGAATCTCCCCCATAGTATGTAAAGCATATTGTAAATAAACAGGGAGATTCAATTAAAGTTCTTAAAAATGGTGCTAACCTTGCGCCAACCAATCAGATATTATTTTACATTTGAAAGCTAACATCTGATTGGTTGGGGCAAAATTAGCCCCATTTTTTACGATAAGAAGTTTTATTGAATCTCCCTGATAGTATGAAAGCATATAGTACAGTATATACAGGGTTATTCAGTAAAAGTTCTTATCGTTTAAAATTGGGCTAATTTTGCCCCAACCAATGAGAACTTATTTAACATTTGAAAGCTAACATCTGATTGGTTGGGGCAAAATTAGCACCATTTTAAACGATAAGAACTTTTATTGAATAACCCTGATCGTATGTAAAGCATAGGGAGAACACTTGGGACTGCAGATTTCCCCCAGCCACGACCAACTCCCATTAGTTTAAGTACAGGGAGACAAAGCTGCCAAGGGAAATGTACCCACCTTAAGCGAATGGGTTAACACGCTGTACATAGGGGTGGCACCATACACATATCGGCTAGTTCTCACACAGGGGTGGCACCATACACACATCGGCTAGTTCTCACACAGGGGTGGCACCATACACACATCGGCTAGTTCTCACACAGGGGTGGCACCATACACCATGGCTAGGTTTTTCACCAGGGGTGGCCCATACACACATCGGCTAGTTCTCACACAGGGGTGGCACCATACACATATCGGCTAGTTCTCACACGGGTGGCACCATACCACACGCTAGTCTCACACAGGGGGGCACCATACACACATCGGCTAGTTCTACACAGGGGTGGCACCATACACACATCGGCTAGTTCTCACACAGGGGTGGACCATACACACATCGGCTAGTTATCACACAGGGGTGGCACCATACACACATCGGCTAGTCTCACACAGGGGTAGCACCATACACACATCGGCTAGTTATCACACAGGGGTGGCACCATACACACATCGGCTAGTTCTCACACAGGGGTGGCACCATACACACATCGGCTAGTTCTCACACAGGGGGCACATACACAAATGGTAGTTCTCACAGGGGTGGCACCATACACACATCGGCTAGTTCTCACACAGGGGTGCACCATACACACATCGGCTAGTTTCACACAGGGGTGGCACCATACACACATCGGCTAGTCTCACAACAGGGGTGGCACCATACACACATCGGCTAGTTCTCACACAGGGGTGGCACCATACCACATCGGTAGTTCTACACAGGGGTGGCACCATACACACATCGGCTAGTTCTCACACAGGGGTGGCACCATACAACATCGGCTAGTTCTCACACAGGGGTGGCACCATACACACATCGGCTAGTTCTCACCAGGGGTGGCACCATAAACACACTCGGCTAGTTCTCACACAGGGGTGGCACCATACACACATCGGCTAGTTCTCACACAGGGGTGGCACCATACAAACATCGGCTAGTTCTCACACAGGGTGGCACCATACACACATCGGCTAGTTTCTCACACAGGGGTGGGGGCACCACACACATCGGCTAGTTCTCACAAGGGGTGGCACACATACACACAGGCTAGTTCTCACACAGGGTAGCACCATACACACATCGGCAGTTCTCACACAGGGGTAGCACCACACAATCGGCTAGTTTTCCACAGGGGTGGCACCATACACACACGGCTAGTTCTCACACAGGGGTGCACATACACACATCGGCTAGTTCTCACCACGGGGTGGCACCATACACACATCGGCTAGTTCTCACACAGGGGTAGCACCATACACACATCGGCTAGTTCTCACACAGGGGTGGCACCATACACACATCGGCTAGTTCTCACACAGGGGTGGCACCATACACAATCGGCTAGTTCACACAGGGGTGGCACCATACACACATCGGCTAGTTCTACACAGGGGTGGCACCATACACACATCGGCTAGTTTCACACAGGGGTGGCACATACACACATCGGCTAGTTCTCACACAGGGGTGGCACCCTACACACATCGGCTAGTTCTCACCAGGGGTGGCACCATACACACATCGGCTAGTTCTCACACAGGGGTGGCACCATACACACATTGGCTAGTTATCTCACACAGGGGTGGCACCATACACACATCGGCTAGTTCTCACACAGGGGTGGCACCATACACACATCGGCTAGTTCTCACACAGGGGTGGCACCATACACACATCGGCTAGTTCTCACACAGGGGTGGCCCCATACACACATCGGCTAGTTCTCACACAGGGGTGGCACCATACACACATCGGCTAGTTCTCACACAGGGGTGGCACCATACACACATTGGCTAGTTCTCACACAGGGGTGGCACCATACACACACGGCTAGTTCTCACACAGGGGTGGCACCATACACACGGCTAGTTCTCACACAGGGGTGGCACCATACACACATCGGGAGTTCTACACAGGGGTGGCACCATACAACACTCGGTAGTTCTCACACGGGGTGGCACCATACACCATCGGCTAGTTCTCACACAGGTGGCACCATACACAACATCGGCTAGTTCTCACAAACGGGGTGGCACCATACACACATCGGCTAGTTCTCACAGAGGGGTGGCCATACACACATCGGCTAGTTCTCACACAGGGGTGGCACCATACACACATCGGCTAGTTCTCACACAGGGGTGCACCATACACACATCGGCTAGTCTCTACACACGGGGTGGCACCATACACACATCGGCTAGTTCTCACACAGGGGTGGCACCATACACACATCGGCTAGTTCTCACTCTCTTTATTTACCTCTAATAATCTGATTGACATTTACAACTCCTTCACCTCTTGCCAATTGTAGCAGTTTAATCAATTCATTTCAAACTCAATACATTTTTTAATTTACTCTCAAGTGGAGAATCTATTAAATGTTGATTGGTCAGTTTGGGATAAACTGGGTTTGTAATAGTTTGGCTGCCATATTTAGCTAAAGTTGCATTTGCTGGGTCCACATCCCTTTCCCTGTGTTTGGACTTTGCCAATGGAAACAGGTGCTTCTTGCAGAGCGTGCCTTCCCATAGGCCAGGCCCTGGACACGGCTGAGAGGTACTTTACTGTTGGTGAGGGAGGAGGGGTGGGATTATTAAGGTAGAGTTGTTCTTTAAAGGGGAAGTTCAGTGCAAATACACATGCTTTTGAGAAAAAAGAGCAGTATTTTCCCATCCTAATGACCTTAACCTGCCCGTTCAGCATTTTGTCTGTTTATAAATTAAGGCAACCGAAATACTGATTTCCTGTTTGATGGACCCCTAATAGAGACCGTTATGGTCTTGCCCTTGATCCAGCGCCTGGGTTGATTCAGTTGCTCAGTAGAGATCTGAGCATGTGTGACCCATCCAAACACCATCAGTAGAAATTACTGTTAGGACATTCCAGGTAGGGTGCATTCTGGAGAAGAAAGACCGTTAGAACCTGAAATGTCAGCTCACCAATGTCAACAGCAGGGAACAGCAAAGGGAATGAAATCAACTGATTTTTCATAATGGGAGAGAATATGTAGAATAACTAGGTATGTATAATATAAACTAATACTTTTTAAAATATTGATATTTTTCACTGAACTTTCCCTTTAAGAACCAACTACTCACAGCCATTACATTTAATATGTGTGTAAAGAGATTTTATTGTTAAAAAAACAAAACAAATTATTCTCAGAATCTTTCACTGTTGTATCTGTACATCTGATCTGTGAACGTTAACATGGTGTCAGCATGGAGAGAGATGGTCAGCCAGGATGAAGGACTGTCCGGTCAGCCAGGATGAAGGACTGTCCAGTCAGCCAGGATGAAGGACTGTCCGGTCAGCCGGGGATGTGCCAGGATAGGAGTCCAGTCAGCCAGGATGAAGGACTGTCCAGTCAGCCAGGATGAAGGACTGTCCAGTCAGCCAGGATGAAGGACTGTCAGTCAGCAGAGAGATGTCCGTCAGCCAGGATGAAGGACTGTCCGGTCAGCCAGGATGAAGGACTGTCCAGTCAGCCAGGATGAAGGACTGTCCAGTCAGCCAGGATGAAGGACTGTCCGGTCAGCCAGGATGAAGGACTGTCCGGTCAGCCAGGATGAAGGACTGTCCAGTCAGCCAGGATGAAGGACTGTCCAGTCAGCCAGGATGAAGGACTGTCCGGTCAGCCAGGATGAAGGACTGTCCAGTCAGCCAGGATGAAGGACTGTCCAGTCAGCCAGGATGAAGGACTGTCGTCACCAGTGAAGAGTCCGTCAGCCAGGATGAAGGACTGTCCAGCAGCCAGGATGAAGACTGCCGTCAGCCAGGATGAAGGACTGTCCGTCAGCCAGGATGAAGGAACTGTCAGTCAGCCAGGATGAAGGACTGTCCAGTCAGCCGGAGATGAAGGACTGTCCGGTCAGCCAGGATGATGAAGGACTGTCCAGTCAGCCAGGAATGAAGGACTGTCCAGTCAGCCAGGATAAGGACTGTCCAGTCAGCCAGGATGAAGACTGTCCGGTCAGCCAGGAGAGGACTGTCCAGGTCAGCCAGGATGAGGACTGTCCAGTCAGCCAGGATGAAGGAACGGTCCGGTCAGCCAGGATGAAGGACTGTCCGGTCAGCCAGGATGAAGGACTGTCCGGTCAGTCAGGATGAAGGACTGTCCGCGTCAGTAGGATGAAGGATGTCGGTCCAGATACCAGGATGAGAGGACTGTACCGGTCAGTCAGGTGAAGGATCCTTTTCATGTCGGTCCGTCGGAGGTGAAGGACTGTCGGGCAGCCAGGATGAAGGACTGTCCGGTCAGTCAGGAGATGAAGGACTGTCCGGTCAGTCAGGATGAAGGACTGTCCAGTCCCAGGAGAAGGAAGGTGTCCGCGTCAGGATGAAGGACTGTCGGTCAGCCAGGAGATGAAGGACTGTCCGTCAGCCAGGATGAAGGACTGTCGGTCAGTCAGGATGAAGGACTGTCCGGTCAGCCAGATGAGGACTGTCCAGTCAGCCAGATGAAGGACTGTCCCGGTCAGCCAGGATGAAGGACTGTCCGTCAGTCAGGATAAGGACTGTCCGGCATCCAGGATGAAGGGACGTCCGTCAGCCAGGAGAAGGACTGTCAGGTCACCGGATGAGAGGACTGTCCGGTCCAGCCAGGATGAAGGATGTCGGCAGCCAGATGGAAGGGACTTCGTCAGCCAGGTCGGGGCGGTCAGCCAGGATGAAGGACTGTCCGGTCAGATCAGGATGAAGACTGTCCGGTCAGGCCAGGATAAGGAATGTCGGCACGGTTAGCGTCCGCGTCAGCCAGGATGAAGGACTGTCCTAGTCAGCCAGTATGAAGCTTTGTTAACAGGGAGAGATGTCCAGTCAGCAGGATGATAGGACTGTACGGTCAGCCAGGATGAAGGACTGTCTTTCACATGAAAAGTAGCCATGGCTGACAGTTTACCACTTAGTGGACCGCATGATCAGCTGTGGGTTTTCCACCGAGTGCGTTTTTCCAATTCGGACGAACGAATGGTCGGACGTCGGTCACAGTCCTAACAAGGACCATCCAATATTGCGTCCCGATCAACTGAAACACTAAAATGTTGGTTGGTCGGTTGGCCTGAAATATTGAATGGTGTGAACCACATGTGTGATTGCAGCTGCCGGCCCGCGACTCACGGTGTGCATGAGTGTTCGTTATGGCCGAGGCCCAACCAATCACACATGTATGAAGCTTGAGTGTCACAATCAGGAGTTGGCTGCTCAAATTGACCACTTCATAGAAGGAAACAAGGACAGAAATCTGACCCTCTGGCCTGACCTATGAGAAGATGGGCTTGTGAATTTCTCTGTTCTGGGCTTGTGAATTTCTCTGTTCTGAGCTTGTGAATTTCTCTCTTCTGGGCTTGTGAATTTCTCTGTTCTGGGCTTGTGAATTTCTCTCTTCTGAGCTTGTGAATTTCTCTCTTCTGGGCTTGTGAATTTCTCTGTTCTGGGCTTGTGAATTTCTCTGTTCTGGGCTTGTGAATTTCTCTGTTCTGGGCTTGTGAATTTCTCTCTTCTGGGCTTGTGAATTTCTCTCTTCTGGGCTTGTGAATTTCTCTCTTCTGGGCTTGTGAATTTCTCTGTTCTGGGCTTGTGAATTTCTCTGTTCTGGGCTTGTGAATTTCTCTGTTCTGGGCTTGGGAATTTCTCTGTTCTGGGCTTGGGAATTTCATGCTCTTGGGATTTTTCTTGTTTTAGTCTTGGGATTTGCACTCTTTTGGGGGTAATTCTGTGACAGATTTGTGCAATAATATACAATTTCATTAAGTCCACGCTAAACCTCTATCTACTGGTACATTTCTCCCTAAGCTATATGAACTAGAATTACTGGTTGGTTGTGTAGATTAGCAGTCAAACCAGATATGCAACATGAGGAAAATTCCAATTAACCTTTCACTTGACTACAGGCTAATTCTGGTGTGAGTGGAGATAATTTGGTTTAAAATACGTTTGCCACTCTTCACGGCGGCTTAAATCTTGCTCGAGCTGTTTAGAAATGTTTATGTACTTAGAAAGGGATATTAATTCTCTTTGATGGTCCTAAATCAATGTAATTGATTTAAATATAACTAATACTGTAAATATTGGAAAATCTATCAGCTATGACCCCTTAGGGCTAGGCCACACTAGCCTCACACGCTTACGATGGCATTTTGCTTTCCGTTTGCATGTGAGAAACACAGAGCAGTGCATGTCAATGTGGGTGGCCTCACAATTTATTTTTGCGAAACGCGTGTGTTTCAATTACGATAGATTGTGCGTATCACAGAGCAAATACTTTTCCCGTGCATTGCCGTCCGACATTGTGTGGCCTCAGCCTTACAGTCAGTTAAAAGGCAGGGTCGCTATCAGAATTTTCAGGGGCTCCAGGCAGGGGCGTAACTACCAGCAAACCTGCAGGGGGTCAGTAGCCAGGAGGCCCCGTCTTCTTCTTTACCCTATGACAGATACTGCTATCTCCCAGAAAATGATTGTAGATGAGGCACGGATAGCGGTCCCATCGTGTTTTTGCTGGGGGGCCCAGTGATTCTCAGTTACGTCACCAGCTCCAGGTGCTTTAGAAATGCTGTAGATTTCCTGTTCTCTATATACGTTAAACCAGCACTGTAACTAGTGATTGTTAAGTGAGTTGTACTTTGAACCAAAGTCTATCTATAAATAGCTAAGCTCGCAGTGTGATATGGATTACATTGTGTTTGCTAATTCACAGATTTCATCTATAAATTCTAGATTTAAACTCGACATGATTTATTTTTAAAGGAAGAGTTCACCTAAAATGATGTTAAATGAAATAGCAATGATAATAAAAACATTTATTGATTTGTTTGGAAGGGGGAGCATTTGCTGTAAAGGGATCCTGACTAGAGATTGACGAACTTCCTAAACTTTGGATTGTTTCCGAACTAAAGCTCTATTGTTCGATAGTTTGAAAACGGACCCCAAGTCAATGGGGAGAAATAGTTTGGATTAAATACAGATCAGATAATAATGTGAACTAAAGCTGTCCATACGCTCTAACGATAATGGGTAAATACCGTCGTTCCCCTTTATCGTCAATGTGTAGGAACAATCGTAGTATACCAAATACCGAATGTAGCATTCGGTATTATGGTCGTTTGGGGATGACGGAAAATTTCTGTCGGTTACTTTAAGTAAAGGGAGCCGATCCGATCATACTGTGAATGGCCGCATGGCCGACCGATTCCTATATCACTTATGGGGATCGGTTGGATCTGTGTGTGGGGTCCACACAGCATGTGTGCCGACAGATACCATTGTGATCATGTGGAACATGTACAAATCACCAAAACTTGTTTAAACACTAATTTTCTCCATGATCGGGCTATTGACAGCATTGAGTTTTCGGTACATTCGAGGGTTCTGGTACCGAATGCTGCATTGAAGGGCTAGCGCAAATTCAAGGTAACCCTCGAATGTAGCGTTCGGTAACCCATCAATTTGCAATAACCCTCGAATGTAGCGTTCGGTAACCCTTCAATTTGCAATAACCCTCGAATGTAGCGTTCGGTAACCCATCAATTTGCAATAACCCTCGAATGTAGCGTTCGGTAACCCTTCAATTTGCAATAACCCTCGAATGTAGCGTTCGGTAACCCATTCAATTTCAATAACCCTCGAATGTAGCGTTCGGAACCCTTCAATTTGCAATAACCCTCGAATGTAGCGTTCGGTAACCCATCAATTTGCAATAACCCTCGAATGTAGCGTTCGGTAACCCTTCAATTTGCAATAACCCTCGAATGTAGCGTTCGGTAACCCATCAATTGCAATAACCCTCGAATGTAGCGTCGGTAACCCTTCAATTTGCAAAACCCTCGAATTAGCGTTCGGTAACCCTCAAATTTGCAATAACCCTCGAATGTAGCGTTCGGTAACCCTCGAATTTGCAATAACCCTCGAATGTAGCGTTCGGTAACCCTTCAATTTGCAATAACCCTCGAATGTAGCATTCGGTAACCTCAATTTGCAATAACCCTCTAATGTAGCGTTCGGAACCCTCAATTTGCAATAACCCCGAATGTAGCGTTCGGTAACCCTTCAATTTGCAATAACCCTCGAATGTAGCATTCGGTAACCTTCAATTTGCAATAACCCGAATGAGCATTCGGTAACCCTCAATTTGCAATAACCCTCGAATGTAGCGTTCGGTACCCATCAATTGCAAAAACCTCGAATGTAGTTCGGTAACCCTCGAATTTGCAAAACCCTCGAATGTGTAGCTCGGTAACCCTTCAATTTGCAATAACCCTCGAAGTAGCATTCGGTAAACCCTTCAATTTGCCATAAACCCTCGAATGTAGCGTTCGGTAACCTCAAATTTGCAATAACCCTCGAATGTAGCGTCGGTAACCCTCGAATTTGCAATAACCCTCGAATGTAGCGTTCGGTAACCCTCGAATTTGCAATAACCCTCGAATGTAGCGTTCGGTAACCCTTCAATTTGCAATAACCCTCGAATGTAGCATTCGGTAACCCTTCAATTTGCAATAACCCTCGAATGTAGCGTTCGGTAACCCTCAAATTTGCAATAACCCTCTAATGTAGCGTTCGGTAACCCTCGAATTTGCAATAACCCTCGAATGTAGCGTTTGGTAACCCTTCAATTTGCAATAACCCTCGAATGTAGCGTTCGGTAACCCTCGAATTTGTAATGACCCTCAGATTTAGCGTTCGGTTAACACTCGAATTTGTAATAACCCTCGAATGTAGCGTTCGGTAACCCTCGAATTTGCAATAACCCTCGAATGTAGCATTCGGTAACCCTCGAATTTGCAATAACCCGAATGTAGGTTCGGTAACCCTCAATTTGCAATAACCCTCGAATGTAGCATTCGGTAACCCTCGAATTTGCAATAACCCTCGAATGTAGCGTTCGGTAACCCTCGAATTTGCAATAACCCTCGAATGTAGCGTTCGGTAACCCTCGAATTTGCAATAACCCTCGAATGTAGCGTTCGGTAACCCTCGAATTTGCAATAACCCTCAAATGTAGCGTCGGTAACCCTCGAATTTGCAATAACCCTCGAATGTAGCGTTCGGTAACCCTTCAATTTGCAATAACCCTCGAATGTAGCGTTCGGTAAACCCCGAATTTGCAATAACCCTCAAATGTGATGCTCGGTAACCCTCGAATTTGCAATAACCCTCGAATGTAGCGTTCGGTAACCCCAGATTGCAATAACCCTCGAATGTAACGAATGTCACAACATTTTTGAAAATTAACAAAAATACAAAATTCCCTTTACGGATCAGTATTTAGGTATTATTATTTAGGAACGAGTAGTGTTATTAACCATTAGGTAGTGCTATTTAATGTTACATATTAAAGAACCCCCCCTGCTTTATAAATACGGACCACTGGTTCTGTATGTGTCTTCTCTTTTTTTTGTTGTTTTTGTTTTGTCTCTGGGCTATATTTTATAATTTCCTTCTTTTCCTTGATTTCTTCAAATCAGGAAAATCATCAGGAAATCCTCATCTCCTGGTACAGTAAAAAGTCTAAACAATGTTAAGCGCTGAACGTTTCAGTGTGATAGTCACCATATTCAATACAAAACCTTGTCTCCCTACTATGAAACACATCAATATAGAGACTGAGATTTCAGCCACAAATGTGTAATTTATCACAACCATGTTTTGGTGTTTTTAGTTAGTTAAAGAAACACAATGTTTTACAATATAAACAGATTATATTTCCCATAAGCGTAGACCAGAAAAACCAAGTTAATAAAAGAGACGTTTAGAAGTATTTAGAAGATGTACAGGTCTCTTTGGGAAACCTTAGCAAGCAGTCTTCAATGAGATAGATGTCCTGGCAGTAGGCTGGGTTAATGGTGGAAGGCATATTGATGTATTGTAAGAATTTGAATATTCAAAGCAAAACTAAAACGAAGACTTTGGAAAATAAAAAAACATTTACATTTGTTACGTTTTTGTGCTAATTCATATTCCAGCTCAACAGGGGGCAGTTTCTGGCAAGCAGGTACCTTGTGAAGGTACAATATACTGACTTCTCTCCATTCTACTGACTTCTCTCCATTCTACTGACTTCTCTCCATTCTACTGACCTCTCTCCATTCTACTGACTTCTCTCCATTCTACTGACTTCTCTCCATTCTACTGACTTCTCTACATTCCTCTGACTTCTCTCCATTCTACTGACTTCTCTCTATTCTACTGACTTCTCTACATTCCTCTGACTTCTCTCCATTCTACTGACTTCTCTCCATTCTACTGACCTCTCTCCATTCTACTGACTTCTCTCTATTCTACTGACTTCTCTCCATTCTACTGACTTCTCTACATTCCTCTGACTTCTCTCCATTCTACTGACTTCTCTACATACCACTGACTTCTCTCCATTCTACTGACTTCTCTACATACCACTGACTTCTCTCCATTCTACTGACTTCTCTCCATTCTACTGACCTCTCTCCATTCTACTGACTTCTATCCATTCTACTGATCTCTCCATTTACTGACTTCTTCATTCCACTGACTTCTCTCCATTCTACTGACTTCT
Organism: Hymenochirus boettgeri; assembly: GCA_019447015.1. Taxonomy (NCBI): domain Eukaryota; kingdom Metazoa; phylum Chordata; class Amphibia; order Anura; family Pipidae; genus Hymenochirus; species Hymenochirus boettgeri. The sequence continues at coordinate 7,689,165 of CM033473.1, read as the reverse complement.
TTCCATTCTACTGACTTCTCTCCATTCTACTGACTTCTCTCCATTCCACTGACTTCTCTCCATTCTACTGACTTCTCTACATACCACTGACTTCTCTCCATTCTACTGACTTCTCTCCATTCTACTGACTTCTCTCCATTTCACTGACTTCTCTACATTCCACTGACTTCTCTCTATTCCACTTACTTATCTCCATTCTACTGACTTCTCTCCATTCTACTGACTTCTCTCCATTCTACTGACTTCTAACAAGACATCCAATATTGAGACGATCGCAACTGAAACACTAAAACTGTTGGTTGGTCGGTTGGCCTGAAATTTTGAATGGGTAACCACATGTGTGATTGCAGCTTGCCGGCCCGCGACTCCGGTTGTGCATGAGTGTTCGTTAGTGGACCGAGGCCCAACCAATCCACATTTATGAAGATGCTTTGAGTGTCACAATCAGGAGTTGGGCTGATCAAATTGACCCACTTCATAGAAGGAAACAAGACAGAATCTGACTCCTCTGGCTGACCTATAGAATGATGGGCTGTGGAATTTCTCTGTTTGGGCTTGTGAATTTCCTCGTGTTCTGGGCTGTGAATTTCTCTGTTATACTTATCTTGTGATTTCTCTCTTCTGGTGCTTGTGAATTTCTCTGTTCGGGGCTTGTGAATTTCTCTCTTTGAGCTTGTGAATTTCTCTCTTCTGGGCTTGTGAATTTCTCTGTTCTGGGCTTGTGAATTTCTCTGTTCTGGGCATGTGAATTTCTCTGTTCTGGGCTGGATTTCTTGATTGTATCTGTTGACGATCTGTGAATTTCTGATTTCTTAGCTTGGGAATTTCTCTGTTCTGGCTTGTGAATTTTTCTGTTCTGGATGTGAATTTTCTCTGTTCTGAGCTTGGGAATTTCTCTCTGTTCTGGGACTGTGAATTTTTCTGTTCTGGGCTTGTGAATTCTCTCTGTGGGCTTGCCTGGGCTTGTGAATTTCTACTGTCCTTGGCTGTTTTGAATTTCTCTCTTCTGCTGGCCTTGTGAATGTTCTCTGTTCTGGGCTTGTGAATCTGTTCTGGCTTGAATTCCTTTTCTGAGCTTGTGAATTTCTCTATTATGGGCTTGTGAATTTCTCGGTTATGGCCTTGTGATTTCTCCTGTTCTGAGCTTGTGACATTTTCTCTTCTCTTCTGGGCTTGTTAATTTCTCTGTTCGTAGCTTGTGAAGTTCTCTGTTCTTGGGCTTGTGAATTTCTCTGTTCTGGCTGTGAATTTCTCTGTTCTGGGCTTGTGAATTTCTCTGTTCTGGGCTTGTGAATTCTCTGTTTCTGGGCTGTGTATTTCCTGTTCTGGGCTGTGAATTTCTCTGTTGGGCTTGGAATTTCTGGTGTTCTGGGCCTTGAGATTTCTGTGTTCTGGGCTTGTGTGAATTTCTCTGTTCTGGCTTGAATTTACTTGTTCTGGGCTGTATTCATTAGCTGGATTTTCTCTGTTCTGAGTTGGAATTTCTCTGTTCTGGGCTTGTGAATTCTCTGTTCTGGGCTTGTGAATTTCTCTGTCTGAGGCTTGTGGAATTTCTCTGTTCTGTAGAGCTTGTGAATCTCTGTTTGGGCTTGTGAAATCCTCTCTGTCTCTGTTGATTGTCCTCTTTTAGTGGGAATTTCCTGTTTTAGCTGATCTGTGTCTGCTGTGAATTTTCTCGTTCTGGGCTTGTGAATTTCTCCTGTTCTGGAAGCTTGTGAATTTCTCTGTTCTGGGCTATGTGAATTTCTATGTTCTGCATTGTGAATTTCTTGGTTCTGGGCTTGTGAATTTCTTCTGTTCTGGGCTTAAGTTCGTTGGGATTTGTCTCTCTTTGGCTTGTGAATTTCTCTGTTCTGGGCTTGTGATTTTCTCTGTTGGGCATGGGAATTTTCTCGTTTTGGCTTGTGATTCTCTGTGCTGGGCTTGTGAATTTCTCTGTTCTGGGCTTGTTGAATTTCTCTCTTCTGAGCTTGGTGAATTTATCTGTTCTGGGCTTGTGTATTTCTCTGTCTGGGCTTGTGAATTTCTACTGTTCTGGCTTGTGAATTTTCTGTTTGGGCATGTGAATTCCTGTTCTGGGTCTTGTGAATTTTCTGTTCTGGGCTTGTGATTTCGTCTGTTCTGGCTTGGGAATTTCTCTTCTGGCTTGTGAATTGTTTCTAGCTTTTGAAGCTTTTAATGTTTGTCTTGGCTGTGAATTTTTCTGGCCTGGGCTTTGTGAATTTCCTCTGTTCTGGGCTTGTGAATTGTCCTGTTCTGGGCTTGTGAATTTCTCTGTTCTGGGCATGTGAATTCTTGTTCTGGGCTTGTGAATTCTCTGTGTTGGGTGTGGTGTGAATTTCTGTTCTGGGTTGTGAATTTTCTCTGTTCTGGGCTTGTGAATTCTCTGTTCGGGCATGTGAATTTCTGTGTTCTGGAGTGTGAATTTCTCTGTTCTGGGCTTGTGAATTCTCTGTTCTGGGCTGTGAATTTCTCTTCTGGGCTGTGTGGAATTTCTTGTTCTGGGCTTGTGTATTTCTCTGTTCTGGCTTGTGAATCTCTGTTCTGGGCTTGTGTATTTTTCTGTTCTGGGCTTGTGAATTTCTCTGTTCTGGGTTGTTTGTGAATTTCTGTTCTGGGTCTTTATGTGAATTTCTCTTTCTGGGCTGTGAATTTCTGGTTCATGGGCTTGTGAATATTTCTCTGTTCTGAGCTTGTGAATTTCTCTGTTTGGGCTTGTGAATTCTCGTTCTGAGCTTGGAATTTCTCTTTGGGCTTGTGAATTTCTCTGTTCTGAGCTTGTGAATTTCTCTGTTCTGGGCTTGTGAATTTCTCTGTTCTGGGCTTGTGAATTCTCTGTTATGGCTTGTGAATTTCTCTGTTCTGGGCTTGTGAATTTCTATGTTCTGGGCTTGTGATTTCTCTGTTCTGGGCTTGTGAATTCTCTGTTTGGGCTGGGAATTCTGTGTTTGGACTTGTGAATTTTCTGTGTTCTGGGCTTGTGAATTTCTCTGTCTGGGCTGTGTGATTTCTCTGTTCTGGATGTGAATTTCTTCTGAGTTGGAATTCTCTGTTCTGAGCTGTGTAATTTCATCTGTTCTGGGCTTGTTGATTTTCTGTTTTGGGCTGTGAATTTCTTGTTCTGAGCTTGTGAATTTCTCTGTTCTGGCTTGTGAATTTCTCTGTTCTGGGCTTGTGAATTTCTCTGTTTGGAGCTGGAATTTCTCTAGTCTGAGCTTGTGAATTTTCTCTGTTCTGGGCTGTGAATTTCTCGTTCTGGGTTTGGAATTCTCTGTTCTGAGCTTGTGAATTTCTCTGTTCTGGGCATGTGAATTCTCGTTCTGGGCTTGTGAATTTCTCTGTTCTGGGCTTGTGAATTTCTCTGTTCTGGGCTTGTGAATTCTCTGCTTCTGAGCGCTTGTGAATTCTCGTTTCTGGGCTTGTGTATTCTCTGTTATGGGCATGTGAATTTCTCTGTTCTGGCTTGTGTGAATTTCTCTGTTCTGGGCTGTGAATTTCTCTGTTTGGGCTTGGGAATTGTTCTCTCTCTGAGCTTGTGAATTTCTCTGTTGGGCTGTGTATTCTCTGTTCTTGGTGCCTTGGTGAATTCTCGGTTCTGTAGGCTGTGAATTTCTCTGGTTTCTGGGCAATGTGACATTTCTCTGTTCTGGGCTTGTGAATTTCTCTTTCTGGGCTTGTGAATTTCTGTTTGGTTGTGAATTTCTCTGTTCTGGGACTTGTGAATTTCTCTGTTCTGAGCTTGTGAATTTCTGTTCTTGGCTTGTGAATTTTCGTTTGGCTGTGAATTTCCGTCTGGGCTTGTGAATTTCTCTGTTATGGCTTGTATATTTCTCTGTTCTGGGCATGTGAATTTCTCTGTTCTGGGCTTGTGAATTTCTGTGTCTGGGCTGGTGGGAATATCTGTGTTGGGCTTGTGAATTTCTCTCTGCTCTGGGCTTGTGAATTTCTCTGTTTGGGCTTGTGAATTCTCTGTTAGGGCTTGATTTCTGTATCTGAGCTTGGATTTCTCTGTTCTGGCTTGTGAATTTCTCGTTCTGGGCGTGTGAATTCTCTGTTTCTGAGCTTGTGAATTTCTCTGTCTGGCTTGTGAATTCTCCGTGTTTCTGGGGCTTGGAATTTCTCTGTTCTGAGCTTGGGAATTCTCATAGTTCTGGCTTGTGAATTTCTCTGTTCTGGGCTTGTGAATTCGCTGTTTGGGCGTGTGAATTTCTCTGTTCGGTAGCTTGTGAATGTCTCTGTTCTGGGCATGTGAATTTCTCTGTTCTCTGGGCTGTGTGAATTTTCTCTGTTCTGGCTTGTGAATTGTCTCTGTTCTGGGCTTGTGAATTTCCTCTTCTGAGCTTGTGTGAATTCTCTGTCTGGGCTTGTGTATTCTATGTTTGGGCATGTGATTTCTCTGTTCTGGGCTTGTAATTTCTCTGTTCTGGGGCTTGTGAATTTCTCTGTTCTGGGCTTGTGAATTTCTCTCTTCTGAGCTTGTGAATTCTCTGTTCTGGCTGTGTATTTCTCGTTCTGGCTGCGTTGTGAATTTTCTGTTCTGGGCTTGTGAATTTCTCTGTTCGTGGGCTGTGAATTCTTGTTGGCTTGTGAATTTCTCTGTTCTGGGCTGGAATTCTCTGTTCGGGCTTGTGATTTCTTTTCTGGGTGTGAATTTCTCTGTTCTGAGGCTTGTGAATTTCTCTGTTCTTGGCTTGTGAATTTTTTCTGCTCTGGGCTTGTGAATTTCTCTGTTCTGGGCTTGTGAATTTCTCTTTCTGGCTGGAATTTTTGTTTGGGATGTGAATTTCTCTGTTCTGGGTTGGTGAATTTCTCTGTTCTGGGCTTGTGAATTCTCTGTTATGGATTGTGAATTTTCTGTTCTGGGCTTAGTGAATTTCTTCGTTTGGGCATGGGCATGTCGATTCTCTGTTCTGGTCTTGTGAATTTCTCTCTTCTGGCTTGTGAATTTCTCTCTGTTCTGGGCTGTGAATTTCCGTTCTGAGATGTGAATTTCTCGTTCTGGGCTTGTGAATTCTCTGTTCTGGGCTTGTGAATTTCTTGTTCTGGGCTTGTGAAGTTCTCCTTCGGATTGTGAATTTCTCTGTTCTGGGCTTGATAATTTCTCTGTTTCTAGGCTGTAGCTGTGAATCTTTCTCTGTTCTGAGCTTGTGAATTCTCTCTTTCTGGGCTTGTGAATTTCTCTGTCTGGGCTTGTGAATTTTTCTCTCTCTGGCTTGTGAATTCTCGTCTGGGCTTGTGGTATTTTTCTGTTCTGGGCTGTGAATTCTTTGTCTGGGTTTGTGAATTTCTCGTTCTGGGCTTGTGATTTCTCTCTTCTGAGCTTGTGAATTTCTCATCTTCTGGGCCTTGTGATTTCTCTGTTCGTGGGCTTGTGAATTTCTCTGTTCTGAGCTTTTTTATGTGAAATTTCTCTCTTCTGGGCTTGTGAATTTCTCTGTTCTGGGCTTGTGAATTTCTTGTTCTGGGTGTGAATTCTCTCTCTGAGCTTGTGAATTCCTCTTCTGGGCTGTGAATTCGTTCTGGGCTTGTGAATTTATTGTTCTGGGCTTGTGAATTTCTCTGTTCTGAGCTTGTGAATTTCTACTGTCTGTGGCTTGTGAATTTCTCTGTTCTGGGCTTGTGAATTTCTTCTTTGGGCTTGTGATTTCTCTGTCTGAGGGTTGTGAATTTCTCTCTTCTGGGCTTGTGAATTTCTTGTTCTGGGCTTGTGAATTTCTTGTTCTGGGCTTGTGATTCTCGTTTGGGCTGTGGAATTTCTCTCTTTGGGTGTGAATTCCTCTTGGGTTTGTGAATTCTCTCTTCTGGGCTTGTGAATTTCTCTGTTTCTGGGCTTGTGAATTTTCTCTGTTCTGGGCTGTGATTTCTCTGTTTGGGCCTTGGGAATTTCTCGTTCTGGGCTGGGAATTTCATGCTCTTGGGATTTTTTCTGTTTGTCTTGGATTTGCACTCTTGGGGGTAATTCTGTGACAGATTGGCAATAATATACAATTTCATTAAGTCCACGCTAAACCTTATCTACTGGTACATCTTTCCCTAAGCTATATGAACTAGAATACTGGTTGGTTGTGAGATTAGCAGTCAAACCAGATATGCAAATGAGGAAAATTCCAATTAACCTTCAATTGACTACAGGCTAATTACTGGTGTGAGTGGAGATAATTGGTTTAACATACGTTTGCCACTCTTCACGGCGGCTTACATCTTGTCTCGAGCTGTTTAGAAATGTTTATGTACTTAGAAAGGATATTATTCTCTTTGATGGTCCTAAATCAATGTAATTGATTTAAATATAACTAATCTGTAAATATTGGAAAATCATCAGCTATGACCCCTTAGGGCTAGGCCACACTAGCCTCACACGCTTACGATGGCATTTTGCTTTCCGTTGCAGGTGAGAAACACAGAGCAGTGCATGTCATGTGGGTGGCCTCACAATTTATTTTTGCGAAACGCGTTGTGTTTCAATTACGATAGATTGTGCGTATCACAGAGCAAATACTTTTCCCGTGCATTGCCGTCGAAAGTGGTGTGGCCTCACCTTACAAGTCAGTGTTAAAAGGAGGGTCGCTATCAGAATTTCAGGGGCTCCAGGCAGGGGCGTAATACCAGCAAACCTGCAGGGGGTCAGTAGCCAGAGGCCCGTCTTCTTCTTTACCTATGACAGATACTGCTATCTCCCAGAAAATGATTGTAGATGAGGCACGGATAGCGGTCCCATCGTGTTTTTGCTGGGGGGCCCGTGATTCCAGTACGTCACCAGCTCCAGGTGCTTTAGAAATGCTGTAGATTTCCTGTTCTCTATATACGTTAAACCAGCACTGTAACTAGTGATTGTTAAGGGAGTTGTACTTTGAACAAAGTCTATCTATAAATAGCTAAGCTCGCAGTGTGATATGGATTACATTGTGTTTGCTAATTCACAGATCATCTATAAATTCTAGATTTAAACTCGACATGATTTATTTTTAAAGGAAGAGTTACCCTAAATGATGTTAATGAAATAGCAATGATAATAAAAACATTTATTGATTTGTTTGGAAGGGGGAGCATTTGCGTAAAGGGATCCTGACTAGAGATTGACGAACTTCCAAACTTTGGATTGTTTCCGAACTAAAGCTCTATTGTTCGATAGTTTGAAAACGGACCCCAAGTCATGGGGAGAAATGTTTGGATTAAATACAGATCAGATATAATGTTGAATAAAGCTCCATACGCTCTAACGATAATGGGTAAATACCGTCGTTCCCCTTTATCGTCAATGTGTAGGAACAATCGTAGTATACCAAATACCGAATGTAGTCATGGTATTATGGTCGTTTGGGGATGACGGAAAATTTCTGTCGGTTACTTAAGTTAAAGGAGCCCGATCCATCATACTGTGAATGGCCGCATGGCCGACCGATTCCTATATCACTTATGGGATCGGTTGGATCTGTGTGTGGGGTCCACACAGCATGTGGCCGACAGATACCATTGTGATCAATGTGGAAAAATGTACAAATCACCAAAACTTGTTTAAACACTAATTTTCTCCATGATCGGGCTATTGACAGCATTGAGTGTTTCGGTACATTCGAGGGTTTCTGGGTACCGAGCTGCATTGAGGGCTAGCGCAAATTCAAGTAACCCTCGAATGTAGCGTTCGGTAACCCATCATTTGCAATAACCCTCGAATGTAGCGTTCGGTACCCTTCAATTTGCAATAACCCTCGAATGTAGCGTCGGTAACCCATCAATTTGCAATAACCCTCGAATGTAGCGTTCGGTAACCCTTCCATTTGCAATAACCCGAATTGTAGCGTTTCGGTAACCCATCAATTTGCAATAACCCTCGAATGTAGCGTTCGGTAACCCTTCAATTTGCAATAACCCTCGAATGTAGCGTTCGGTAACCCATCAATTTGCAATAACCCCTCGAATGTTAGCGTTCGGTAACCACTTCAATTTGCAATAACCCTCGAATGTAGCGTGTCGGTAACCCATCAATTTAAATAACCCTCGAATGTAGCGTTCGGTAACCCTTCAATTTGCAATAACCCTCGAATGTAGCGTTCGGTAACCCATCAATTTGCAATAACCCTCGAATGTAGCGTTCGGTAACCCTTCAATTTGCAATAACCCTCGAATGTAGCGTTCGGTAACCCATCAATTTGCAATAACCCTCGAATGTAGCGTTCGGTAACCCTTCAATTTGCAAAACCCTCGAATGTAGCGTTCGGTAACCCTCAAATTTGCAAAACCCTCGAATTGTAGCGTTCGGTAACTCGAATTTGCAATAACCCTCGAATGTAGCGTTCGTAACCCTTCAATTTGCAATAACCCTCGAATGTAGCATTCGGTAACCCTTCAATTTGCAATAACCCTCTAATGTAGCGTTCGGTAACCCTTCAATTTGCAATAACCCTCGATGTAGCGTTCGGTAACCCTTCAATTTGCAATAACCCCGAATGTGCATTCGTAACCTTCAATTGCAAAACCTCGAATGAGCATTCGGGTAACCCTCAATTTGCAATAACCCTCGAATGTAGCGTTCGGTACCCTCAATTTGCAAAACCTCGAATGTAGGTTCGGTAACCTCGAATTTGCAAAACCCTCGAATGTAGCGTCGGTAACCCTTCAATTGCAATAACCCTCGAATGTAGCATTCGGTAACCCTTCATTGCCATAAACCCTCGAATGTAGCGTTCGGTAACCTCAAATTTGCAATAACCCTCGAATGTAGCGTCGGTAACCCTCGAATTGACAATAACCCTGAATGTAGCGTTCGGTTACCCTCAATTGCAATAACCCTCGAATGTAGCGTTCGGTAACCCTTCAATTTGCAATAACCCTCGAATGTAGCATTCGGTAACCCTTCAATTTGCAAATAACCTCGAATGTAGCGTTGGTAACCCTCAAATTTGCAATAACCCTCTAATGTAGCGTTCGGTAACCCTCGAATTTGCAATAAACCTCGAATGTAGCGTTTGGTAACCCTTCAATTTGCAATAACCCTCGAATGTAGCGTTCGGTAACCTCGAATTGTAATGACCCTCAGATATTAGCGTTCGGTTAACACTCGAATTTGTAATAACCCTCGAATGTAGCGGTTCGGTAACCCTCGAATTTGCAATAACCCTCGAATGTAGCATTCGGTAAACCTCGAATTTGCAATAACCCGAATGTAGGTTCGGTAACCCTTCAATTTGCAATAACCCTCGAATGTAGCATTCGGTAACCTCGAATTAGCAAAACCCTCGAATGTAGCGTTCGGTAACCCTCGAATTTGCAATAACCCTCGAATGAGCGTTCGGTAACCTCGAATTTGCAATAACCCTCGAATGTAGCGTTCGGTAACCCTCGAATTTGCAATAACCCTCAAATGTAGCGTTCGGTAACCCTCGAATTTGCAATAACCTCGAATGTAGCGTTCGGTAACCCTTCAATTTGCAATAACCCTCGAATGTAGTTCGGTAAACCCCGAATTTGCAATAACCCTCAATGTGATGCTCGGTAACCCTCGATTTGCAATAACCCTCGAATGTAGCGTCGGTAACCCCAGAATTGCAAAACCCTCGAATGTAACGAATGTCACAAATTTTGAAAATTAACAAAAATACAAAATTCCCTTTACGGATCAGTATTTAGGTATTATTATTAGGAACGAGTAGTGTTATTAACCATTAGGTAGTGCTATTTAATGTTCATATTAAAGAACCCCCCTGCTTTATAAATACGGACCACGGTTCTGTATGTGTCTTCTCTTTTTTTGTTGTTTTTGTTTTGTCTCTGGGCTATATTTATAATTTCCTTCTTTTCCTTGATTTCTTCAAATCAGGAAAATCATCAGGAAATCCTCACTCCTGGTACAGTAAAAAGTCTAAACAATGTTAAGCGCTGAACGTTTCAGTGTGATAGTCACCATATTCAATACAAAACCTTGTCTCCCTACTATGAAACACATCAATATAGAGACTGAGATTTCAGCCACAATGTGTAATTTATCACAACCATGTTTGGTGTTTTTAGTTAGTTAAAGAAACACAATGTTTACAATATAAACGATTATATTTCCATAAGCGTAGACCAGAAAAAACCAGTTAATAAAAGAGACGTTTAGAAGTATTTAGAAGATGTACAGGTCTCTTTGGGAAACCTTAGCAAGCAGTCTTCAAATGAGATAGATGTCCTGGCAGTAGGCTGTGGTTTCAATGGTGGAAGGCATATTGATGTATTGTAAGAATTTGAATATTCAAAGCAAAACTAAAACGAAGACTTGGAAATAAAAAAAACATTACATTGTTACGTTTTTGTGCTAATTCATATTCCAGCTCAACAGGGGGCAGTTTCTGGCAAGCAGGTACCTTGTGAAGGTACAATATACTGACTTCTCCCATTCTACTGACTTCTCTCCATTCTACTGACTTCTCTCCTTTTACGATTCTCTCCATTTTACTGACTTCTCTCCATTCTACTGACCTCTCTTCATTTTCTACTGACTTCTCTCCATTCTACTGACTTCTCTCCATTCTAACTGACTTCTCTACATTCCCTGATTCTTCCATTCTACTGACTTCTCTCTATTCTACTGACTCTCTACATTCCTCTGACTTCTCTCCATTCTACTGACTTCTCTCCATTCTACTGACCTTCTCCATTCTACGACTTCTCTCTATTCACTGACTTCTCTCCTTCTATGACTTCTCTAATCCTCTGACTTCTCTCCATTCTACTGACTTCTCTACATACCACTGACTTCTCTCCCCATTCTACTGACTTCTCTACTACCACGACTTCTCTCCATTCTACTGACTTCTCTCATTCTACTGACCTCTCTCCATTCTACTGACTCCATCCCTTCTACTGACTTCTCTCCATTCTACTGACTTCTACTACATTCCACTGACTTCTCTCCATTCTACTGACTTCTCTCCATTCTACTGACTTCTCTCCATTCTACTGATTCTCTCATTCTACATGACTTCTTTCCATTCTACTGACTTCTCTCCATTATACTGACTTATCTCATTCCACTGACTCTCATTCTACTGACTTCTCTACATACCACTGACTTCTCTCCATTCTACTGACTTCTCTCCATTATACTGACTTCTCTCCATTCACTGACTTCTACATTCCACTGACTTCTCTCTATTCACTACTTATTCCATTATACGACTTCTCTCCATTCTACTGACTTCTCTCCATTTAATGACTTCATCTCCATTCCACTGACTTCTCTACATTCCACTGACTTCTCTCTATTCCACTTACTTATCTCCATTCTACTGACTTCTCTCCATTCTACTGACTTCTCTACATACCACTGACTTCTCTACATTCCACTGACTTCTCTTTATTCCACTGGCTTCTCGCTATTCAATTGACTTATCTCTATTCTACTGACTTCTAAACATATTAATAACTTCTATTGACTTCTCGTAACTTTCCGATCCTCTAACTGCTCTCAGTTCTGTTTGTTTCTCTCCATTTTACCAACGAGACTCCATTCTACTAACTTCTTTCGTCTTAAGTGACTTCTCTCCATTCCACTGACTTCTCTCCATTCTACTGACCTCTCTCTATTCTACCGACTTCTTTCCATTTCACTGTCTTCTCTTTATTCTACTGACTTCTTTCCATTCTACTGACTTCTCTCCATTCCACTTACTTCTCTCCATTCTACTGACCTCTCTCCATTCTACGGACTTTTCTCCATTCTACTGACTTCTCTCTATTCTACTGACCTCTCTCCATTCCACTTACTTCTCTCCATTCTACTGACCTCTCTCCATTCTACGGACTTTTCTCCATTCTACTGACTTCTCTCTATTCTACTGACCTCTCTCCATTCTACTGACCTCTCTCCATTCTACTGACTTTTCTCCATTCAACTGACTTCTCTCCATTCTACTGACCTCTCTCCATTCTACTGACTTTTCTCCATTCCACTGACTTTCTCTCCATTCCACTGACTTCTCTCCATTTTACTGACTTCTCTAACTCACTTGTGCAATTGGACCATGAGAATACCTTAATAAATGAGAATTATCCAACAGTAATAATAATTTTTGCATCTTTCTATCCACCAATCCTCAGTCTAGTTGCTAGGGTCACCATTTCCAGTGAAAAGCACTCATGTTTTCAGGCAATCCGCAGTGCAGGTTTGCATGGGCCAGCTGAGTTCACACTTTGTTATGCCCTGGGCCAAGTGCAGGATCTCTTGTGCTAATTAAAGGCTAGAGATGTTAATATATACGCAAGACTTCACACATTCCCTTAGGTCACCCAACTAATAACAGGGATTAGCTAAAACCCATAGAAAGAATTAGCAGGAAAAATGTTTAGAACCAGAATCCAGTTTTTAATGTAGTCCGTGTTACTTCTATCCAAACGATATCAACAGGTATAATTTATAGAAGATCTTGTCCTTTAATAATTAATTTCATATGGGAATCGATTAATAACAAGCGCTCATTTTATAACCTGTGTTTCTGTTGTAGTCTAAACAGTGCATACTGGTGGGGGCAGAGCGGGGGGCCTGGCGTAGGCATAGAATGGGTGGACGCAGTAGGCGGGCTAGGGGAATTCCAGGGTAAAGGAGTGGGTGTTTCAGATCTATTCCTTTGATGGAATTTCAACACTGACTGTGGGATTTTTAGAAAAGAACCATTTCTAACCAAATCCTGGATTGATCTGGGCACTCACGCTATCATAATAATATTACCTAGTCATATAGACCAACAATGGACCCAAAATAAGGTCAGAAGATAAGTGGTGGATTAAAACGTAAGCTTTATTCATTCATATTAAAAGACATAAATATAACTACCAAACACAATCCCATGAAACCCAAAATAGTATAAAAACATCAATATACAAATATATCTGTAATACTTCTGTATATCACACATAAAAACCACATGGGGAGCCTGAAATAGAAATCTTGTGCAAGCCTAACAGTCTCCAAGTCCTGGAAAGTCATATAAATCAATTGAATCAATGCATCATAAGCAGCAGTAGGTTAATAATAAGGTTAGGTAGGAGCGGAACAATCTCACCCAAAGCACAAATGGATGGTCCACCTAACCTCCGGTGTACTCCTATGATCTGTCCCACTCGGTACTTCCAACGCAGGTAAGTGGCATGTGCCTATCGACCATAAACTGGGTCTCTACCAACTCCAGGAAAAGGACCTGAGTGATAGTAATGATTGGTTTGCAAACAATTGAAATCTCTCTGTCTTTCTCAGAATATTTAACCAATTATCTCTCATGTTGATCACCCTGGCCCATTCACTTAAAGGACAAATACACCCTATTTTTTACTCATCTGATGCCTTTTTCCACTATGGCTTCCTAAACGTTCGTACACACGTCCAACTTGGCACCGAGCCAGGAACCCCCACGCCAGGCGGATCGCTCAAAGGACCCCCGACCAAACGAATACACACGAGCGATTCTCGGCCAAAACGGGCGTTCGCCGTGCAAATGTATCGGCGTTGGGTGTCGTGGCTCGGTGCACACATCGGACGAGCCTTAATACGGTAAAGCTGGCCATACACTAGGCAGACATTAGATAGATTAGATGTTTGTCTATAGCGGTTCTTATCTTGAGATTATCCAATTTGGCCCAATTATTTTGTGTTCTCAAGTTGAAAGAACTGGCTACTGACAGCTCTCTTATAGATTAGACCTTTGTCAATTGTCGATAGACACAGGTCTAAATTAGTGTATGGACGCTGTAAAAATCGTTTTTCAAATGACCGGTCGTACATTGACGCTGAACGTTCGTTAATTTAACTACCGCAATGGTATTCTGTGGAGATGGTAAATCTACGTTCTGTATCGAAGGGATGAAGAAACATACACACCTCCGAATATTTACTACTTACATGTATTTAATTCTAGATGAAGGTTAATACATACCCTTTAAGATGGAATCTTTAATGTCAGCAGATAGCTGGCGTTAAAAATAAGGAACTTCCTGTTCCTTGCAGCTCTGCACCATGTTGTTTCTGTAATGGCTAGGCCACACTAACCCGTTTAACACGCAATGCGATCGTGTACTAAAAAGCACACAGTAGTGTTGGCCAGTTGGACTAACCACACCAGGTGGTCTGCAATCCATTAATCAGAGTGTATGAGATCATCATTTTTTGCACAATCGCATGCCCTCCAATTGTGCGACACTGTACAATTGCCCAATCGAGCGCACAGTGCCTGTTGTCATAGCACCGTACACGCTACGGTGTGATGTTGGAGGGGATGGTACATTTCCAGCAGGTAATAAGCTAGGGTGCCATACGAGGGCATTTCCCTAGTCTACATTTGATTTTCTCTATAATAGTATAGCTTGGCCTTTAGATAAGATCAAATGAACATTTGCCTCCCAATGACTTTAATAGAGTTCGCTGAGAACTTCCAAACTTGTTCCTTAAACATCCTGTTGAACCCGAGTCCATCCATCACTAACCGCCACCTTGTACCTTTATAATGTATTGAGTGCAGTGGCAGGAAGGCTGGGTGGTGTAGATTGCACAGAGATCAGCAGGTTGTAAATTCCTTTATCCCATCTCTGTATAACACAATGACCTGCCCACTGTATAAGACATAATTCATTTCCTCCCCAGTGTTAGATCCATAGCCCTGTTTGTGTAAGGATTACACTGACCATATGATATTAACAGGCTATTGTGCCCAGTCAGTAATTATATCATTAACAATAAAGGGACATGGGGGGGACAGTGTCAGTGGCTGAATAGATTCAGGTAATGTATATCTGTGAGTAGCTACAAGGTTAATCTATTGGTGTCATCGCTGCTGGCACGGTAAATGGCCTCGTTCTATGCAGAGCTGTGGGCACCAGCCAGGGTTTCAATTAGAGAGACACTTTGTGGACCAATTCTCAGACCTTGGCACCTGTTAACAGTCTTTACAAAAGGTCTTTCAAGGTCACATTACCAGATGGTACATTAGATCCTGGGAACCTCCTAATGGAAAGGAAAGTGAACAGGTGTCGTTAATGTGCAGAGATCACCTGTAGGCGTTATGAGGATCGGTATTGGCTGATTTGCTAAACTTTCCTCCAATGAGGTCTCTCCAAAATTAGGCAAATCCTAATATTGCAGGGGATTAAACACATCTTGTATATGAAGCATAGAGGGGTCTTATTATGTATCCAGAGATTGGTTAGTTATATAGTTTGATGTCTGTCTACTGTCCAATCATTTGCTTTGTCTGTAGTTCTGGGGATGATGTTCAGTTTCCTGTTGGGATGTTCATTTTCAATGTCATGTCCCCTAAGGATAATGCGGAGAGGAGTCCAGGTACTATACAATACAATACAGTCGCCCCCTCCTGACTTGGCATCATTCGAAATAGCAGAATGGAGCCAGGAACCCTAGTTCTGTGTATTTAACCTCTGATACCAATCGGGGATGGGCAGAGATTTCTATAATAACATGGATTACGTAGTTATTATGGTCCGTATAGGGGCTTCTAGTCTGATAGATCATCTCCATAATGTACAATTGTCCCAAGACTCACCTGTGTTAGGTCCATGTGGGTGCAATTGGAACACCAACCCCAGGCTAAGATCATTATCTTCAGATTCCATACAAACTGTCATGACAGCCAAGTAGATTGATGGGTTGCTTTGCCGCCCGGGACGATATCTGGAAACATTTAATGGCAAATTTCCTTTATGTGTTGGATGTTGGGACCTTTAAGGCTGGGTATGCACCATGCAATTTTCAGGCTGGCTAATCAATATTTCTGTGGGGGGTTTGCAGGTGGCCACGCATGCACGCAGTATAAGGTGGCGTGGCTATAGTTGGGACCTATCAGTGGAAGCAGCTGAGAAGCTTGATCAAGGGAAAGTTTAACTATTTCCCTCCCGGCTCCTTTTGAATTAATTGAAGAACAGGTGATTACACATAGGGCCTATTTATAAATCCTTAATGATCATCTGTGCACAAAACCATCTGTGCGTTACCGTCCGCTGGCAGAGCGCATGCAATACCTTTTATTTGCGAATTGCATGCAACTGCTCCAAAACTGCGTTGCAACGCGTGCAATGTGGCCACCCACTTGACATGCACTGCTCATGTGCAAATTAAACGCAAAACCCGCTAGTATAGCCTAACCCTTAATATTGTCATTTATGGAGCTTTCTTCTTATTGAAGAAGTAGAATCTAGACATTTGGGTCCAACTGCAACTGGGACCCGGATCTGACACGGAATCACTCCTTTCCGATATCTGAATGTTCCGTCCAAAATGGAGGCAGATCGTTCGGGTTTCAGAACTAATTTTTGAGGGTTACTGAATGTACTGGGTTATTTTTGGTAGTGCTTAATAATAACCTTGATCGTTAGATAACCCTCGAAAATACGATCGGAAACTACTTTCAAATTTCCGATCGTATTTTTGAGGGTTATCTAACGTTCAAGGTTATTTTCGAGGACTACCAAAAATAACCCAGTACATTCAGTAACCCTCAAAAATATGTTACGAACCCCCAACAGTAAGTTATTGGGTTTTTCCCGTGCTCCATAAACCCGAAAACTTCCTGAATTTCAGCCATCTCTAGCCATCTCTTCTTATTTAAGGAGAGATATTCTTATGCACTATCCTTATGTAAAGGACCGGTATCCTTATTAAAGGAGCAGTATTATTATTTAAAGGAATAGTTCACACAAAAAGTGAACTATTCCTTTAAAGTAGTGATTATAGACCGGGAGGTAAAGGACCTATTCCTTACCTTCCATTCTTCAATCGTAGCTCCATAGTTGTTGACTTATGCCACAACCATTAGCAACCCCTTTCAAGTTTTGTAGTTTATCAACACCTGCAGAGCTGTCAATTGGATCCCCCGGAGGTAAAATGTAATGACAATGTAGTCAGTAAAATTGTTTACTTTTCAAAATTAACTGTGACATTTTTTAGCCAAGGGGCCCTTCAGTTGCAGGGGCCCAAGACAAATAGCCTTTATTCTGCCATTTAGCTTTTAAATGGAATGTTTGTAAGTTGTATAAGGCTTCATGCATTCTATAGCTGTCTACTGGTGGGCGCCATCTTTGCATTTTTTCACAACCCTCTTCTTTCGAACACTGTTCTTTGCTCATGCTCAGTGTGTATACAGCTCTAGGAAATGCCACAAACTACCCTACTTTGTAAGAAATGTATCTTTAATCCAGAAATATGGCCATTACATAAAAAGCAATATTCAAACTATACAGTTCATACACATGACCGATTTATCACTGAGCCACGACACCCAACAACGATGCATTTGCACGACGGATGTCCATTTCGGGCGAGAATCGCATGTGTATTTGTTCAGTTCGGGGTCGTTTGTCGATCCACCTGGCAATCCGCGTTGCGTGAATGCATCGTTGTTGGGGGTTGTGGCTCAGTGCACACATCGGACGTGTGTACGAACCTTAAGTCTAAATGTCTTAAAGGATCAACAGTCTTTCAGCGTAAAGGGTTACCCATCTGCTGATTGGAAAATCCCTTTAATGAACAATTCTGCATATGTAAAGGTGCCCATACATATGCCATTATTATTATTATTGTGGATTTATATAGCGCCAACATCTTCCGTAGCGCTTTACAATTACATGTATACATCCACATCAGGCCCTGCCCCGAAGAGCTTACAATCTAAGCACATATATGACACATACAACATATCAGTATGTCTTTATGATTGTGGGGAAACCGGAGTGCCCAAAGGAAATCCACGCAAGCACGGAGAGAACATACAAACTCCTTGCAGATGTGTCCAAGTGTGTGTCCAAGATGTGTCCACTGGACTTCAGTGGTGCAAGGTATCAGTGCTAACTACTGAGCCACCGTGCTGAGATTACGATCCTATTGGAATCTGTTGGTACACACGCGGTGTTATGCAGGTATGCACTAGGGGCACCGCCCACACACACGGCAGAGCATATAGGCTCCTTCTTCTATAGTAGAGGGAACTGATACCGGTTGACTGAAATTTTTCATCCTGACTGACCAACAGCAGTGCAGACAGTGGTAGTTCATTCATTTGAGTCGGTCGCTTTCAACCCTCACACCTTGCAGATGCTCTGCAAATCTCATTAGGTGGGATATGTTTGGTATCTGTATGGGTACCTTTACATGCCCCTAAATGCCCCAACCACGATAGTTTCACTGTTGAGGAGAAAAACAAACCTATCCACCTATACTCCCTTTTTTCTTGAAAGCAAATGAACCTACATTGAGTTTCTCTTTAAAAAATTAAAAACCGCCTTCCCTTTAATTAGCCAAGAACCCTTCACACCATAGATCTGAGATCTTTAGATTAACATTGTATCCCAACGCAGTGTTTGATCATTGAGTTACAATGTCACAATCCCACAATCCTTCATGTAAATGATATATAATGGAAGACCTGACCGTCCGGTCGCTGTATTAATTGTATCTTCCAGTACAGGCCTCAGGCTTTAAAACTGGTCTGTACTCCAGCCCTGTAATTATAAACAAAGGGCGATACGACACCCAGCTAACGAGATAACAGATAGTTACCATAGGAATGTTACAGATCCACCAAACTCCTGTTCAATCATTATCAATGTCAGAACTTTACTGTAGTTTTTGAGGCTCAGATACTTTCACATTGGAATTCCATTGAAATTCAATCTTATTTTAAATGGTGCTAATTTTGCCCCAACCAATCAGATGTTAGCTGGCAAATGTTAAATAATATCTGATTGGTTGGGGCAAAATTAGCACCATTTTTAACGATAACCAGAGAGATTCAATAAAAGTTCTCATTATTAAAAATGGTGCTAATTTTGCCCCAACCAATGAGATGTTAGCTTGCAAATGTTAAATAATATCTGATTGGTTGGGGCAAAATTAGCACCATTTTTAACGATAACCAGAGAGATTCAATAAAAGTTCTCAATGTTAAAAATGGTGCTAATTTTGCCCCAACCAATCCGATCTTATTTAACATTTGAAAGCTAACATCTGATTGGTTGGGGCAAAATTGGCACCATTTTTAACAATAAGAACTTTTTTTTTAATAACCCTGAAGATCTTTGCATTGAAATATCCTGATAATATACTGTATATACTGTATAATATAACAGAAATGGAAGGTATACAGGTGAACATATTTCCACACATTTCCATAAATTCTAGTGATTTTACCAGGTCTGTAATGGGATTTGGGAAAGGTGAACTGAATCGATTAATGAACAATCAGGGTTATTCAATAAGTCAAACCTGTCACAATACTATATTGATTGAACCAAATGTAATTACAATAGACACTGCAGAGTGTGTTGTGGGTTGGAATAGAACCAGGTTTGTAAAGGTTTTTAAAAATTCGATAATTGCGGTAATCCTCGAATACAGAATTTTCGATTTAGGTAACGCTCCAATATGCAAGTCGATCTCGGTAACCCCTTAAATTCACAATGTTGGTAATCCTCGAATCTGGCAATCGTACGTCCCATTGTAAACCGTGCAATTGGGTGGAAATTTTGCCGGCAAATGAAATTTTGGTTGAGTTGGTGAAAATATCCCATGTTTACAGAACCTTAGGGAAAAGATGATTATAAAATGATTCACTGTATGTAAAGCCCAAATAATGACTAAAAACATTAAAGGGGAACTAAACCCAAGATAATTACAAATGTTAAAATTTAGCAAGATACAGACAGAAAAGAGAGAATTGGCTTTAAAAATGATTTTAAGAACAATAAGGTTTTACCACAATAGGTAAGCTTGCATTTAAGCTTGCATTTAAGCTTGCATTTAAAAAGGGCATGTCCACCCCCAAAACTAAAATTTAACCCCTTACTGGCCACATCAAGTAGTTTAAAACAATCCTTACCTTACATTCCTGCTCAAAATAGTTCCCCTGCTTTGCCCCTCCAAAGTCCAGGAAACTGCTGTGTAGGAGCAGTGTGTGACTCATGCTGTGCCCGAGACTTCCTCAACCTCATCAAGGTTGAGGCATGCTCAGTGCAGCCCTCCCTGCCTCTCAGCCAGTCACGGACTCGGCTGCCGGTCCCGCCCCCTGCTTTCAATTCCATGCAAGCAGAGGGCCTGAACACTGCAGCGGAGGAGAGAGGGCAGGTAAGTAAGAATCGGGGGACTTTCTAACAATTATATTAATGCGGTTGGGGCTGGGGGAGCATGCCCTACCACATGTCAAAAGTTAAATTTCGGGGTGGACATGCCCTTAAGCTTGCATGCCACATCAAAGACCTTCACATATAATGCGAATCCTACTCTGCCTTCACTTCGAACTAACACTTTAAAGCCGCGTTAACCATTGGTACATCGGTTAACGTGACTTTAAGACACAAAGGGCCATATTTATAAGCATGCAGTATTGCAAATTAGCGAGTTATTATTAATGTACATCAGGGGCCGTAACAGTGGCATAACTAGGACTCACTGTGTCCCCCTACAAAACTATGATTGGGCCCCTATCTGTGCTTCATCCACAGTGGATTTAAGGGCGGAGGCTAGATCTGTCAAAGGAAAAATAAGAAGATGGGGCCCCCTATAGTTATGCCCCTGGGCTGCAAATGTGCGGCTGTGATCATACATTAACAGCGAACATTCCTTAATTAAGGAACTAATTAAGCTCTCCGTACATAGTCCCATTCATTCTGGAAAAAACACAGCAATGCGCATATCGCAAATGGTGCTAATTTTGCCCCAGCCAATCAGATGTTATCTTTCAAATGTAAAATAAGATCTGATTGGTTGGGGCAAAATTAGCACTATTTTTAATGATAAGAACTTTTATTTAATGTCTCTGTATTGATCTGGTTGGTCCACCATGGTGACACATTCAGCTAGGACTCCTGGGTAATATTTACCCATCAATGAAAACTATGTAAGTTGTATTATTTATATATTATATAAGCATCCCCCATCCTTTTAACATCAGCCAAAGATGCTTATTATAGTTTATTATAAATAAATGCTTTTACAATACATGCATTGGTTTTCTTTTCTATTTTTTTTTTTAAAATAATTGACCAGATCAGTAGCAAAATTTAGATGCAATCTAGCCTAAAGCTGTCCATACATTAGGCAGACATTAGATAGATTAGTAATCTATCTACAGACCTCATTTTACAAGCAGCGTTTTTTATCTTGAGATAATCCAATCTGGCCCATTCATTATTGTGATCTCAAATTGATTGTATAAACAACAGGCTAGGCAGTTCTTAGAAAGATTAGATATTTGTCTAGAGACACACGTCTACGGTAATCTGTCTCATGACTAGTGTATAGCACGTAAGGAAGCGCTCACACAGTCCTTTTACTCAACGTATTTATTATTGGGTCAAGCTTCCATGTGGTATTAGCACCCCTAACACAGCCCTTTAATTGGAGGTCCTATCAGGGAGATTCAATAAAAGTTCTGATAAATGTTAATGTTAAAAGTTCTGTTAAAAATGGTGCTAATTTAGCTTTCAAATGGTAAATAAGATCTGATTGGTTGGGGAAAAATTAGCACCATTTTTAATGATAAGAACTTTTATTAAATCTCCCTGATGTCTTTAATATAAAGCACTGGATGGACGGCCACTTTCCTCATTTTAAAAAGCCAATGGGCTGGGGGGAAATGAGAAAGCCTGCTATAGTGATCCAAAAGTTCTCTAATAATTATTGAAGTAAAAAAGGTTAGAAGTTAGGACCTTTCATTCATGTGATCACAGTAATGTATACTACAACCCCTTTGTTTATAATGTATGCCAGTGTGCAGATAATATGATATTGTATGGGGCCTAGGAATGTGCATTGATTATCTTTTCTATGTTTATAATGTATGCCAGTGTGCAGATAATATGATATTGTATGGGGCCCAGAATGTGCATTGATTATCTTTTCTAGTTTATAATGTATGCCAGTGTGCAGATAATATGATATTGTATGGGGCCCAGGAATGTGCATTGATTATCTTTTCTTGTTTATAATGTATGCCAGTTTGCAGATAATATGATATTGTATGGGGCTAGGAATGTGCATTGATTATCTTTTCTATGTTTATAATGTATGCCAGTGTGCAGATAATATGATATTGTATGGGGCCCAGGAATGTGCATTGATTATCTTTTCTTTGTTTATAATGTATGCCAGTGTGCAGATAATATGATATTGTTAGGGGCTAGGAATGTGCATTGATTATCTTTTCTATGTTTACAATGTATGCCAGTGTGCAGATAATATGATATTGTATGGGGCCCAGGAATGTGCATTGATTATCTTTTCTATGTTTATAATGTATGCCAGTGTGCAGATAATATGATATTGTATGGGGCCCAGGAATTATTATAAATAACACATGGCATGCTGCAGGTTACATAGATTTATATGCAGCAGTAGGAGGTGATATACATAGGCCAATTTAAAACCAAATATCCCAACAATAGACCAATTTACCAATGGCAGTCAGACGGACGGGAATTAAGTGCCCACATCAATATTTCAGTCGGACTAATTTTGTGTTCTAGTTCTATTGCAGACTGCAGGTTCTCTATGACTGAAGAAGTCGGTCGCATAGAAAAACGGGAAGGCAGTTCCGGCAGGATCAGTCTAATGTCAGGTAAGTATAATCGTATATATGTATGGCCACCTTAAGGGAAACTGTGGTCTCCAAACAAGCGAGCACAGCCTCAGACTTCCTCAGTGTGTGAGGGAGACAGGAAGTCCCTCCTCCTCTCTGCTGTGTGAAGTCCTGCCAGAGAAGGTAGAGGGGGGGGGTCCTCAGTAACCCACGGGACCTGCAAATGGGCGGAACTTAGACACCCGGGGCTTAGGCATATTGATCTGGAACAGTTTACAGGAATTGCACGATATGGCAGACAATCCCTTTAAAACACGACACCCTTAAAAGCACATTTTGCATATAATTGATTCTATACCGGCAGCAAGAAGTACTGTAAAGGTCATTAATGGATTAGTTCAAACAAAATGACCTGGGGATAAAGCCACCAGGATACCCTCAGTCTGACAGTGTCGGTGTTTTAATAACCTTCCAGCCATGGCGGCACCTCCATGTCACATGTCCTGAAATCTTCAACAAGCACAATGGGATCGATCACCGCTTTATTATCTTAGAAAATGTTATTCCTCTTAAAGGAAAAGTAAAGGCCAGAAATAACAAATTGCTGAAGGCAACTAATGGCATGCTACCAATCTGTCCCTATTTTAGGGTAAATGCCTAGGGCCTGGCCTATGGGAAGACATGTTCTGCAAGCAGTGGCTGTTCCCATTGGCAAAGTCCCGGACTGTGAGAAGGGGTGGAGCAGGACTCCCATAGACAAAGATCAAGCAAAAGGTGTCCAACCTGTTCCATCAAGATCTTTTAAAAATGAATGGCAGTGGAGGCTCTTCCGGGAATGGCAGTCAGCCATTGGTTGTGTGACGGCTATGACTGTCTGCCTTACCTGGAAGTGGCAGAGAGCAGTGGATTGTGGAGCTTGTAAGTATAATATCTCGTTCTGGGAACATTATTTAAAGTGTTAAGCAAAACTTTACCGAGCTTTTGTGTGTCCCTGAATAACATATTGAAAGTACACATACCCTTTCACCACAAACGCACATGTAATAAAGAAGTCGCCTCGCGGTGATGTTTTTTACATCGTTGTATTTATTGAGTTCTGAAACAAATACACATTCACATCCTCTTGAAGTACAGTACATTTGGCACAGTAATAAAATTTACGGTGAAGTAAAACAATATTTTTAAAATACATCCATAAGAATAAAAGGTCCTGTACAATTAAAGCATCACAATACAAAAAAAAAAAAAAAACTGAATACCTTTTTATATTTAAATTTCTATATATAGCCAGAACGATTTGCACATAATTTAAAAGAGGTAATGTCAGTCTTTTTTTCTTCTTCTTATATATATATATATCATTTATTTGGAAAGACAGAACTGCATTATCCACGTAGCGATGTCTGAGAAAGACGCGAAACACAAACGTTAAGACACTAGTGATCAGTTTGTCTCGGGATTTTGTGTGTTTTTTGGCAAACTAGACCAAATTTAGACCATAAATTGGCAGAGGATACAGAAGGTAATATCAGAATGTAACAGATCATCCAATTTTCTTACTGGTGTCTCTGGCAGTGAGTAGGCTAATCAGTTAACAGATTCATTAACGCTAAACAAATACTGAATTATGTTCCTATCATACAACGACGGCTCCGACTGTTTACTGATCCTTTTTATTACTTCTACAAAGTGTACAACAAAGCGGTTGGTCATTCAGGGAGGCCAGACCATAGCACTGATCCAGTGGATTTATCTGAATGTCTTTTTGAGAGACACTAAACACAAAATTGGCTTCATATGTAACCGACCTGAAACTGTGAAAAAAGCAGCTTAACCTTCCTTCATTCTGTGCTCTTATTCTGGAGAATGTTGGCAGTAAGCAGGCAGACATAACGTCCCTTTGAAATCTCCCCTGATCGCTATTGGCACCCCATACTGTAGCATAGAAAGCCAGTAACAATCCGATGGAAATTGTCCGTTTGGACGATAGGTTGCGATGCCGGTGGAACATGCTCGTTGGTTTTTCCCTATCCATACACATTGGCGACGGCACCTTTACTGATAGTGTAGTGGTCATGTGTAGATAAAGCTTCCCCCTTCCAACTGGTTTATGGTATTTACTAAGCATGTGTCAGAGACAATATGGCTGCCAGCTTACTGCCCATTTGAAAGTGAACTTCTCAATAAATAAAGCAGGTACAGTTGTAAAAATATCAGCATTTTACATATACAGTTCCTGGTGACGTATGAATCATTGTTGTGTGTAGGGTAAAGATTCCCTTTAATAAGAAATTGCTCCTTGGCTCTCACTTATCTGTAAGCCCTTTCTGTCTACTGCAGTTAGAAAACCGTGGGTTAACTGCACAGTCTTACTCATGCCAACTGAAGGTTTGCTCACAGGACCAGAATTTACCCAGCAGCCTTTTACTTTCAATTCTAAACATTTTACCCTTGCAGGTTTTTTACATAGAGTAGTGGGTGATGCAACGTTTTACTTACAGAGCCAGCATGTCTATGGACTTGAATTTACCAGTTCTCAGGCTGTAAAATATAATTACCTAACAGGAGCCAGTAGTGACATTCTGGGGTACGGTCTTACTTTATTTATTTGTTATTTTTTTAAATATTTTTAGATGAGATGAAGCAAAGGATTTTCCTACTCGAGCCCCTTTCTCCCCTGTTATACTGAATGATAAATACTAGTTTGGATCAGCGTGAAATGATCTGCAAGGACAAGCGAATGAGCCAATACACTTAGCGCACTATTTAAAACCATTGAACAATCTAGAGTTCCACCTGAGTTCATACAAAAACGGAAATGGTTAGTCTAATCCAGATTACTGGGAGCAGCCAGGCAGAACACAGAGTCTGGTCTCCGGTCCCTATTAACAGGACAGGTCAGGACAGAGTTAAAAGCCGGTATTCATTAATAAATGTGGACAGACATTGGGGGCCATGTTGATAAAGGTGTCTGTCTGTTTGCTGTAAATATCCGATCGCACATTAATGATGGTTCTAAAGGTTCGTACACACGTGTGAGGTGTACGAACTGCCATTTCGGACAATAATCGGCACGCGTATAGGTACTTTATTGGGCAAAATGCCCACTCGTTCAGAGGTCTGCCCGTGGATCGGGCAATGACCCCCAAACGAGCAGCCATTTTGAGCGATAAAGTGCCCATACATGGGCCGATTATCGTCCGAAATGGCCGTTTGTACACATCATGTTTGTACACGGGTCGGCCCCCGTGATTGCACATGTGTACAAACCTCTCAACCTAAAATTTCAGCTTGGAGGTTTTTTCATTTCCGTGGGTATATTGCATTAAAGGGATGGTTTCCGTTTACAATGTACCATAAAAATGGCACTCTAACATTTATAACACACCCTGTTAAAGGGAACATGTTCCCGATATCATGCATATGTAGAATTAAAGGGTGATAGGAAACAGCGCATACTACTTGTGACAGCAATGGATGCTGTTAGCTCTCTCTAGGTAAATTGCATATACACTAATGGGAAATAGTATTTTGCTTGAATTGTCTGAGAATTGCCCTTAAAGGTATGTACACACAGGCGATTTCTCCCGCGACCCCCAATGAATGAGCGGTTGGCAGATCAACGAACGAAGCCCAACCCAAAGCATAAACGCAGGCGATTATCATCCGCACGGGACGTTCATTGGCCGCTCGTCCTCGGGGTTCATGGGTTGCTATAACCTGAGTGTTCAAGTTTAACAGTTCCTCCTATTTCTAAACAGGGTTACTTTTCCTTCTTCTATTTGACTACAGGCAGTAGTGCAGGCTTAGAGGGACCTTGCCTATAAAATATTATAGGAGAAATAAGTTAACAATTTCATAGGACAAATTATACATTGTACAGTAACCACTATACTGTATATACTGTAGATATAGTCCGACATATGTAGTTGCTACCTTGTACAACAGGTTCTAAAGCTGGTACGCACATTCCTGATAAAAGGCCAATCCGTCGGTGCTGAGCGATTGGTCCTTTATCGGTAAAGTGGGTACAGGCGAAACAAACGTTTCCGATGCCGACGAACGTTCTGCGTTGGCATCGGAAGCGATTGTTAGAAATGGAAAATTTCCCTTGTTCGCCTTCGTCCCCTTATACTAAAGTATAGGGAGTCGGCCACAATCGTAGGTATATGGCAGTCACGAACATTCCCCCTATACTTTATATTGGAGAACGATCGTAACTGTCTGTGCTTCTATCTGTCAAAGATCTTGCAGATTATTCTGGCATCTTTGCAGATTGGTGCATATGTACCCAGCTTAAGGGGCACTAAAGCACTATACTGTACATTAAAAAATGTAATTGGTTAGGAGACCCACCTCCCACGTCCTTAAACTTATCTAAGAGATAAGTTTGGCTTTACAAAGATGGTCGCAGAAGGAAAAAAACACAACATATGCCCTATCTCTGATGTCTTTGAAGCAGCGGATCTTTCCTTAAGGTCAAAATGAGGTAGAGGGAAACCTATCTCCTACCTCCTTCAACGGTATTCCTTAATTTTTAAATGTGCAGTTTAGTGCCCCTTTAACAACTGCATTAGAGAGACCCTGATTTAAGTCATTACCAGGGGGCTTTGTTCAGGAAATTCATTTCTAAATGACCTAATACACTGGTGTCCTTTGGCTGCAGGATAAATATCAATTCCAGGTATTTGTGGGTGCAATATAGCTCATTAACATATTAATTGTGCTAGCCCTATTGCATCACACCAGTCTAATGGTTGGTGAGTCTTTTCTACCCATTCCTATCTATCTAAGTACAGAAATACTTGACATGAATTCTAGCGTAAAAGTTTTACATCTTTTAATTTAAAAAAAAAAAGAGAAAAATTTAAAAATAAAAATTTCACAGAAACTTCAACCAATACACAAACAGGGTATTGCACATTCACCTTATAATTAATGTTTCTTTTTTCTATTTTTTTTCTTTTTTCTTGTGAACAAACATTTCATAATTATGCCTGAACATGCAGCAGTTGAAACTTTTATAATGTTAGACTCCACAGCCTTGCAGCAAACACTATTTACAAAAATCTCAACTGTACGTAAAAAAAAAATCTTTCGTGCCACTTTTTTGTCACTAAAAAGTCATTATTCAAGAAGCAGAAGATCCTTTAGTACTTGACACGGATCTCATTACCTGCTGAGTATCAGTCCAGTAAAATACATCATACAATGTAATACATATACACAATATTAGTGCAGCTTTCCTGCCAATATACGTTAACACTGTTTTGCGCATATACAGCTTGTAGGGTCAGCAGTGATGTCACAATTTGCAATCCATCCTATAATGGACTGTTTTGATTGGCTTTTTTTTTTTTAACAAATTGTCAGTTTTTAATGTTTGTATTATGAGAACAGCATTCCAGTAGTGTATTTACCATTTCTTTTCTGCAACTTTTTATTTTTAATGTTGTTTTATAAATGTGTTTGAATCATCTAACTCCCAGAATCCTTAGCGAGGTGCTTGCCAGTCTTATATTAATGGACTGTTTGATTTTCAGAGGACTTGTTCTCCTTGTGCTGATTACAACTGAAACCCCAATTTAAAACTAACCCCAAAACTGCTCCTAAGGAGATCCAAATGCTATAATGCCCCATAGCCAGAAATACCCTGTAATATCTATTATTACAAGCTGTGCTTAGCAACGGGAGACATTATAATTGGTGCTTAATGAGGTCACTTGGGTCATATGACTTACAGAATCTAACATATTATAAAGTAACAATAACCTTCCATAAAGAGCCAAGCCTTAGGATATGGAACTCTAACGTTCCTCCATAGGACTGATGGGAAAAAAAGCGTTTGCTAACTGAGGTTGCATAACCTTTAGTTTGATACCCTAAAAGATAAATAACACAATAACACAGTAGTGTTTTGCTAATGGTTAAGAATCCGCCAATAAACCTACCCAGCCAAATAATACTAATGACAGTAATTTATACCCATTGCAGTAGAGGTCTCCAATGTACTGAAATGCAACATGCTCGTAATTTAATAATAAAAAAACTAAAGGGAAACTTTAAAGTTTAAACTCTTGTAACATTACAATATGTAAGTAACTGTCGGTATTCCTTAAGACCTGTAACAGAAGGGTCTATTGCCAGCCATGGCATAGGATGAAGAGCTTTAAGACCAGCGGTTATGGCCCTTGACACGCACAGGAGAGCAGGGTGCTTATGTATTTGTAGTGCGATCAGGTAAAGTTTTACCAATTGCCCAGGGCCAAACTCCTAAGTGGCCCAACCAACCATAGGATAGATTGGTTGAGGTTTGATAGGGAGACACTCAATGTTCTGTCCAGAGGCTTAACAGACAGTAAACCAGCCCAGGTATGATGCAATGTTCAATAAAGTCAACACCAAGGGGCTTTCTGTGCTTTCCATGTGTCCATGTACCAGGATTGACACTATGAACCAAACAACATGTTGTCTCCCATAATGTGTATAATGAAATCATACAGAGATGGTATATTGTATCAACACTGCAGGTTTTACATGTTAATTGGGCTTTTAAGGAAAGGCACTATCCCTCCACCAGGTGGCAACTATCTGTATTTAATACCATGATTGTGGCTCTTGTGGGATTACATTGTAGTGTTAAGGGATTCGCTATTTTAACACCAACCAATTGAGATATTAAATCACTTAAGTGCGTTACTTTTGGAAATCACCTGCAGCCGTCCCAATTCCGATCTTAAGGACTTACTAAAGATATTTAAATTGTTTGGCTTTGAGACTGGAAATCAGCGTTTCGTCTCCATGAATAGCCCCAAATAAGTGATCAGTGTGACTGTTTGAGGAGTTTATTGAAGTCTTTATAGGAGGAGCAGGGCAGTGCCGCCTGTCGGCCCTTGTAAGAAAGGGTTAAGGAGTAACTGCTACTAGTAAGTGCCATACAATGCCGTTATGGTAAAGGAATAATAAGTAATGAATGTACAAGGTCAGACGGTGGAATGTCGCTCCTTTTTCTTTTTTCTTTTTTTAAATAAATCTACATCTAAATCATTAGAAAGTAATAAAATTATTTTCAATCGAGCAGATTTAAAAGAATTGAAAGTAACTTAGCCCTTAAAAAAAGCTGCCTAGCAACAAAAACACCTTCGTTCTTCAAAGTCCCTGATTGGTCAGTTTAAACCTGGAACACTGCATAGATTTGCAATGATTAGAGGTTCTTTGGTGCAAAGGGTTACGTCCCACTGTAACGGACCACGAGCGTGTGCAATACTGCTTACTAACAGGTGGAAGGTTTCACATTGCGTCGGTGAAATGTGCCACGTTCCAGGAGTTTCCTAAATACTCACAGATCGATAGGGTTAACTAAATATACAAGCATAATTATACAGTCCTCCGATTGCTTTAAAACTCTAGTGTGCAGCCCCTCTGGCAGTAGTTTAGACAGCAGGGGGGATTTACAGTTCCGCTCCCCCTCCCGGCGCCATTCTGTTTTCTTGTGCCCTCGCCTTCCCATCCTATACCTTAATGTCCATTTCAAAAATAAGAAGTACACGTAAGGATGAAGATTGTCTGGTATACTGTGGTAATGGCAGTGTATTACAGCTACAGTATCGGGAAAAAAACTAGTTGCATTGCTCTGCAAGACTAAGAATCAGGAGTGCCTTTGGAGAAATATAACAAACAAATAACACAGGCAATAAATAATAGTAATCTATACACGGGTGGGGGCTCATAGTAGAATAACATTGGAATCCACTGAATCTCAGTCATATGTTAAGAGTAAAGCCGGCAGCACACCTTAACCGTTGACCGCACAACCTCCATTCATTCCATAACTGTGTAATAGCAGAGCTTGCCAAGGCAATCTTTTCAATACGCTCAGTTAGGTTGGCCTTATATTACACAGCAGTGGTAAAACAGAAGATTGGCCAATAAGTTTATAAGGTGTGTAGGTAGCTTAGGAATACTATGCGGAAGGAAGCCGACTTCGCTTCAACTCAGGCCAGAGGTTCCTCACCAAAGTACGAGAACCCTTTGAATTCTTCCTGATTGATCTGTTTGACTATGGCTTCATCGACCAGCGTTAGCACAGGCTCTTCACGGGTAAAATCCGGTCAAAGTTGTTACATCACGTTTAGTTTTCTGGAAGGAAAAAAAAATATATTACATAGCAAGAGCAGAAGAAAAAGGACTAACGCAGTAAAAGGTGAGAACATTTTCCCATGCCCAATAAGGTGGTATCCACGCAGTAACCCAGTAAAAAGCCAACATCTCATTGGTTGGAGCAAATTCATAACCCTACCATTACAATACAGACTGGTTATAATACCCTACCATTACATTATAGACTGTTTAATAACCCTACCATTACAATTACGACTGGTTTAATAACCCTACCATTACAATTACAGAGGTTATAATACCCTACCATTACAAACAGACTGGTTAAATAACCCTACCATTACAATTATAGACTGGTTATATAACCCTACCATTACAATTACAGACTGGTTATAATAACCCTACCATTACAATTATAGACTGGTTATAATAACCTTACCATTACAATAACAGACTGGTTATAATAACCCTACCATTACAATTACAGACTGGTTATAATAACCCTACCATTACAATTACAGACTGGTTATAATAACCCTACCATTACAATTATAGACTGGTTATAATAACCCTACCATTACAATTACAGACTGGTTATAATAACCCTACCATTACAATTACAGACTGGTTATAATAACCCTACCATTACAATTACAGACTGGTTATAATAACCCTACCATTACAATTATAGACTGGTTATAATAACCCTACCATTACATTACAGACTGGTTATATAACCCTACCATTACAATTATAGACTGTTATAATAACCCTACCATTACAATTACAGACGGTTATAATAAACCTACCATTACAATTATGACTGGTTATAATAACCCTACCATTACAATTACAGACTGGTTATAATAACCCTACCATTACAATATGACTGGTTATAATAACCCTACCATTACAATTACAGACGGTATAATAAACCTACCATTACAATTATAGACTGGTTATAATAAACTACCATTACAATTATAGACTGGTTTTAACAACTGTTTTAACTCATTTATGTGTTGTTTCAGATAATTGTCTTTATAAGGTGTTACCATAAGCTGCATTAATAAAATACAAATACGGCCAGGGTAACGGCTGCTAATGGCTCTTAACAGCAGCAGGGGAGGCTGCGTGTGCTATTTGCAATGCATTTCTGTGCAGTATTTTCCATATTGTTATTTGTGATATAATTATTATTATTGGACTGCATGCAATTTGCCCTAAAACTGAAGAATATCTGCTTCCTATAATGAAATACATTGGGGCCAGTCCCATTGCACTGACAAAGCAGATCAGAAGCATACGGTCTTGGATCTAACCCTCGGGGAGTCCATTTTCTACCTACTGACAAGGCCCATTATAGCATTGACAGGGGGACCTGTGGAGTAGGGGCATGTTTAGGCTGTGCACGTTTTTTTGCAGTGTGTGTGTTGCAGCAGTTTGAGGTTATAATTAAAAAGTGAAACCAGGATTACTGTATTTTAGTGGTTTCATGTGATCCCCAGAGGACGGATTAGATACAAGAGCCATAGATATCTATAGACTTCCAGCCAACAGCAAAAGTCGAGCATCGAAATCCATTCCAATAAACATTTGTTTTTTTTGCTTAAATAAAAAAAACTAACGGCGAATATATTTTTTGGCTTCCTGGGAGAGTAAAACAGTTATGTGGGAATGAATTTGTTTAAGGCTCAAGGGACAGGTCCAACAGGGCAGATAGACAACACCACATGAACGGCTCCGGTCTTCACAGAGATTGAAAAATAACATTCCTGGTGTTGAACATGAAGTCAGGGTCCTGGCTATTTTTAGCGCAGACTGTGCGGCCAGGGATCCAGTTTAATTTGCCCCAAAATATTTTCTTTTAGCATAACGAGCTTCAAAAAACATATCTCATGGCAGGTCATGGTGCAGTGTGATGGCAGCACGTGTGCTTAGTGGTTAGCATTGACGCCTTGCAGCGCTGAGGTCCGAGTTCGATTCCCCCTTGGACACATCTGCAAGGAGTTTGTATGTTCTCCCCGTGCTTGCGTGGGTTTCCTCCGGGCACTCTGGTTCCCCCACAATCATAAAGACATACCGTACTGATAGGTTGTATGTATACATAAAGTGATTAGATTGTAAGCTCTTCGGGACAGGGCCTGATGTGAATTGTAAATAATTGTAAAGCGCTACCGAATATGTAGGCCTACTGACCTACCCTTCCATTTCCATGGCAGCCATATTTAAAGGGTAACTATAGTCAAAAAACTTTGACTAATCATTAACAAAGTTTTTTTTTTAACCCCCAACCCGACACAGGTACCACACACCTACTGATCTACTTATCCATTATTGTGGCAGCCATACTTAATGGGTAAGTAAAGCCAAATAAACTCATTTTGACCAATCATCAAAAAGTTAGTTTTTTTAACCTCCAACCTGAAACAGTACCCCCACCAATTGAGGTACCCATTCATCATGTGGCAACCATATTTAAAGGTAAGTAAAAAACAACAATATCCTCATCATTGCCATTATTGAGTTTTAAAATCTGCAGTACAAAACACACGTGTTTTTAGCACAGTCGTTCCTTCCTATTCTTACCTTTCCATATACGCAACAATTACAACTGTGTTTGCGTTAACAACTGCTATTGGCAGCTTTAAAGGTTTTTGTCTTTCTTCCCTTTTCTACTATTAACCGTTATTTTTATTTTATGCCAGTGATTGCATTTTCATGTAAATTAAACGCGCTAAAAGCAAAAAGATTACTTCCATCATCCCGTTTCTACTTCAATGCGTGGTTTGAAAGGCGGCTTGATTTTTCTTTGCTCCAAAAGTAACCATCAATTTCTTTGAAAAACGGATTTTGCTTAATTGCTTCTTCGAGTCCTTGCGAGGCCACACAACCTAATCGCCTGTTGGGATTCTTGGTCATAAACTGTTAAAAAGAAGACATAGAATAATGGTGGTAAATGAATTTGAAGAGCCGTGCACATATAAGTTTATTTCCACAGTTCAGAAATCCCTACTTGTCAATAAAAGATCAATCGCTGTTTGTACCACTTGTATCTGTATGTTGTCCTATCCCTTAGATTGAGCTCTTTGGGGCAGGCATCTCATTCCTACTGTTCAAGGCATGCTGCATTTATATTAATTTATCCATAATTTAATATAATATATATATATATATATATATTATATATATATATATGTGTGTGTGTGTGTTCTTAGCTAAGCATGAATTTGTATTTAATTTTTATTTAACTTTTAATTGCTTGAACTTATCCCCTTGTTTGTATACTCTGCATAATGTACAGCGCTGTGTCCCCAAGTGCGCTATTAAATAAACTATATCTACATACTGTTATATCTGTATTGTTATAATGTACAGCGCTGCGTCCCCAGTGGCGCTGTATAATAAACATATACATACATACTGTATAATCTTATTGTTATAATGTACAGCGCTGTGTACCCAAGTGGCGCTATATAAATAAACTTAACATACACACTGTATAATCTGTATTGTTATAGTACACGCTGTGACCCAAGTGGCTCTATATAATAAACATATACATACACACTGTAATAATCTGTATTGTTATAATGTACAGCGCGTGTCCCAAGTGCGCTATAAATAAACATTACATACATACTGTATAATCGTTATTGTTATAATGTACAGCCTGGTACCCAAGTGGCGCTATATAAATAAACATTACATACTGTATAATCTGTATGTTATAATGTACAGCGCTGTGTCCCCAAGTGGCGCTATATAAATAAACATATACATACATACTGTATAATCTGTATTGTTATAATGTACATCGCTGTGTCCCCAAGTGGCGCTATATAAATAAACATATACATACATACTGTATAATCTGTATTTTATAGTACAGCGCTGTGTACCCAAGTGGCCACTATATAAATAAACATATACATACATACTGTAAATCTGTATTGTTATAATGTACAGTGCTGTGTCCAGTGGCGCTATATAAATAAACATATACATACATACTGTATAATCTGTATTGTTATAATGTACAGCGCTGTGTCCCCAAGTGGCGCTATATAAATAAACATATACATACATACTGTATAATCTGTATTGTTATAATGTACAGCGCTGTGTCCCACAAGTGGCGCTATATAAATAAACATATACATACATACTGTATAATCTGTATGTTATAATGTACAGCGCTGTGTACCCAAGTGGCGCTATATAAAAACATTACATACTACTGTATAATCTGTATTGTTATAATGTACAACTGTCGTCCCCAAGTGGCGGTATATAAATAAACATATACATACATACTGTATAATCTGTATTGTTATAATGTACAACGCTGCGTCCCCAAGTGGCGGTATATAAAAAACATATACTACATACTGTATAATCTGTATGTTTATAATGTACACGCTGCGTCCCCAAGTGGCGGTATATAAATAAACATATACATACTACTACTGTATAATCTGTATTTGTATAATGTACAGCGCTGTGTACCCAAGTGGCGCTATATAAATAAACATATACATACATACTGTATAATCTGTATTGTTATAATGTACAACGCTGCGTCCCCAAGTGGCGGTATATAAATAAACATATACATACATACTGTATAATCTGTATTGTTATAATGTACAGCGCTGTGTACCCAAGTGGCGCTATATAAATAAACATATACATACATACTGTATAATCTGTATTGTTTATAATGTACAACGCTGCGTCCCCAAGTGGCGGTATATATAATAACATATACATACATACTGTATAATCTGTATGTTATAATGTACCCGCTGTGTACCCAATGGCGCATAATAATAAACATATACATACATACAGTATAATCTGATTGTTATAATGTACGCGCTGTGTCCCCAAGTGGCGCTTTAATAAATAAACATTTACATACATACTGTATATCTGTATTGTTATAATGTACAGCGCTGTGTCCCCAAGTGGCGCTTTATAAATAAACATATACATACATACTGTTAATCTGTATTGTATAATGTACAGCGCTGCGTTCCCAAGTGCGCTTATATAATAAACATATACATACATACTGTAATACTGTATTGTTATAATGTACAGCACTGTGTCCCCAGTGGCGCTATATAAATAAACATATACATACATACTGTATAATCTGTATTGTTTTAATGTACAGCACTGCGGTCTTTATAATGTATGCCAGTGTGCAGATAATATGATATTGTATGGGGCCCAGGAATTATTATAAATAAACACATGGCATGCTGCAGGTTACATAGATTTATATGCAGCAGTAGGAGGTGATATACATAGGCCAATTTAAAACCAATATTCCCAACAATAGACCAATTTACCAATTGGCAGTCAGACGGACGGGAATTAAAGTGCCCACATCAATATTTCAGTCGGACTAATTTTGTGTTCTAGTTCTATTGCAGACTGCAGGTTCTTCTATGACTGAAGAAGTCGGTCGCATAGAAAAACGGGAAAGGCAGTTCCGGCAGGATCAGTCTAATGTCAGGTAAGTATAATCGTATATATGTATGGCCACCTTAAAGGGAAACTGTGGTCTCCAAACAAGCGAGCACAGCCTCAGACTTCCTCAGTGTGTGAGGGAGACAGGAAGTCCCTCCTCCTCTCTGCTGTGTGAAGTCCTGCCAGAGAAGGTAGAGGGGGGGGGGTCCTCAGTAACCCACGGGACCTGCAAATGGGCGGAACTTAGACACCCGGGGCTTAGGCATATTGATCTGGAACAGTTTACAGGAATTGCACGATATGGCAGACAATCCCTTTAAAACACGACACCCTTAAAAGCACATTTTGCATATAATTGTATTCTATACCGGCAGCAAGAAGTACTGTAAAGGTCATTAATGGATTAGTTCAAACAAAATGACCTGGGGATAAAGCCACCAGGATACCCTCAGTCTGACAGTGTCGGTGTTTTAATAACCTTCCAGCCATGGCGGCACTTCCATGTCACATGTCCTGAAATCTTCAACAAGCACAATGGGATCGATCACCGCTTTATTATCTTAGAAAATGTTATTCCTCTTAAAGGAAAAGTAAAGGCCAGAAATAACAAATTGCTGAAGGCAACTAATGGCATGCTACCAATCTGTCCCTATTTTATGGGTAAATGCCTAGGGCCTGGCCTATGGGAAGACATGTTCTGCAAGCAGTGGCTGTTCCCATTGGCAAAGTCCCGGACTGTGAGAAGGGGTGGAGCAGGACTCCCATAGACAAAGATCAAGCAAAAGGTGTCCAACCTGTGTCCATCAAGATCTTTTAAAAATGAATGGCAGTGGAGGCTCTTCCGGGAATGGC
Source organism: Hymenochirus boettgeri (assembly GCA_019447015.1). Classification (NCBI taxonomy): domain Eukaryota; kingdom Metazoa; phylum Chordata; class Amphibia; order Anura; family Pipidae; genus Hymenochirus; species Hymenochirus boettgeri. Next base: position 7,652,164 of record CM033473.1, on the reverse strand, counting down.
AGTCAGCCATTGGTTGTGTGACGGCTATGACTGTCTGCCTTACCTGGAAGTGGCAGAGAGCAGTGGATTGTGGAGCTTGTAAGTATAATATCTCGTTCTGGGAACATTATTTAAAGTGTTAAGCAAAACTTTACCGAGCTTTTGTGTGTCCCTGAATAACATATTGAAAGTACACATACCCTTTCACCACAAACGCACCATGTAATAAAGAAGTCGCCTCGCGGTGATGTTTTTTACATCGTTGTATTTATTGAGTTCTGAAACAAATACACATTCACATCCTCTTGAAGTACAGTACATTTGGCACAGTAATAAAATTTACGGTGAAGTAAAACAATATTTTTAAAATACATCCATAAGAAATAAAAAGGTCCTGTACAATTAAAGCATCACAATACAAAAAAAAAAAGAAAAACTGAATACCTTTTTATATTTATAGATTTCTATATATAGCCAGAACGATTTGCACATAATTTAAAAGAGGTAATGTTCAGTCTTTTTTTCTTCTTCTTATATATATATATATCATTTATTTTGGAAAGACAGAACTGGCATTATCCACGTAGCGATGTCTGAGAAAGACGCGAAACACAAACGTTAAGACACTAGTGATCAGTTTGTCTCGGGATTTTGTGTGTTTTTTGGCAAACTAGACCAAATTTAGACCATAAATTGGCAGAGGATACAGAAGGTAATATCAGAATGTAACAGATCATCCAATTTTCTTACTGGTGTCTCTGGCAGTGAGTAGGCTAATCAGTTAACAAGATTCATTAACGCGTAAACAAATACTGAATTATGTTCCTATCATTACAACGACGGCTCCGACTGTTTACTGATCCTTTTTATTACTTCTACAAAGTGTACAACAAAGCGGTTGGTCATTCAGGGAGGCCAGACCATAGCACTGATCCAGTGGATTTATCTGAATGTCTTATTTAGAGAGACACTAAACACAAAATTGGCTTCATATGTAACCGACCTGAAACTGTGAAAAAAGCAGCTTAACCTTCCTTCATTCTGTGCTCTTATTCTGGAGAATGTTGGCAGTAAGCAGGCAGACATAACGTCCCTTTGAAATCTCCCCTGATCGCTATTGGCACCCCATACTGTAGCATAGAAAGCCAGTAACAATCCGATGGAAATTGTCCGTTTGGACCGATAGGTTGCGATGCCGGTGGAACATGCTCGTTGGTTTTATGCCCTATCCATACACATTGGCGACGGCACCTTTACTGATAGTGTAGTGTCATGTGTAGATAAGAGCTTCCCCCTTCCAACTGGTTTATGGTATTTACTAAGCATGTGTCAGAGACAATATGGCTGCCAGCTTACTGCCCAATTTGAAAGTGAACTTCTCAATAAATAAAGCAGGTACAGTTGTAAAAATATCAGCATTTTACATATACAGTTCCTGGTGACGTATGAAGTCATTGTTGTGTGTAGGGTAAAGATTCCCTTTAATAAGAAATTGCTCCTTGGCTCTCACTTATCTGTAAGCCCTTTACTGGTCTACTGCAGTTAGAAAACCGTGGGTTAACTGCACAGTCTTACTCATGCCAACTGAAGGTTTGCTCACAGGACCAGAATTTACCCAGCAGCCTTTTACTTTCAATTCTAAACATTTTACCCTTGCAGGTTTTTTACATAGAGTAGTGGGTGATGCAACGTTTTACTTACAGAGCCAGCATGTCTATGGACTTGAATTTACCAGTTATCTCAGGCTGTAAAATATAATTACCTAACAGGAGCCAGTAGTGACATTCTGGGGTACGGTCTTACTTTATTTATTTGTTATTTTTTTAAAATATTTTTAGATGAGATGAAGCAAAGGATTTTCCTACTCGAGCCCCTTTCTCCCCTGTTATACTGAATGATAAATACTACGTTTGGATCAGCGTGAAATGATCTGCAAGGACAAGCGAATGAGCCAATACACTTAGCGCACTATTTAAAACCATTGTAACAATCTAGAGTTCCACCTGAGTTCATACAAAAACGGAAATGGTTAGTCTAATCCAGATTACTGGGAGCAGCCAGGCAGAACACAGAGTCTGGTCTCCGGTCCCTATTAACAGGACAGGTCAGGACAGAGTTAAAAGCCGGATTCATTAATAAAATGTGGACAGACATTGGGGGCCATGTTGATAAAGGTGTCTGTCTGTTTGCTGTAAATATCCGATCGCACATTAATGATGGTTCTAAAGGTTCGTACACACGTGTGAGGTGTACGAACTGCCATTTCGGACAATAATCGGCACGCGTATAGGTACTTTATTGGGCAAAATGCCCACTCGTTCAGAGGTCTGCCCGGTGGATCGGGCAATGACCCCCAAACGAGCAGCCATTTTGAGCGATAAAGTGCCCATACATGGGCCGATTATCGTCCGAAATGGCCGTTTGTACACATCATGTTTGTACACGGGTCGGCCCCCGTGATTGCACATGTGTACAAACCTCTCCAACCTAAAATTTTCAGCTTGGAGGTTTTTTCATTTTCCGTGGGTATATTGCATTAAAGGGATGGTTTGCCGTTTACAATGTACCATAAAAATGGCACTCTAACATTTATAACACACCCTGTTAAAGGGAACATGTTCCCGATTATCATGCATATGTAGAATTAAAGGGGTGATAGGAAACAGCGCATACTACTTGTGACAGCAATGGATGCTGTTAGCTCTCTCTAGGTAAATTGCATATACACTAATGGGAAATAGTATTTTGCTTGAATTGTCTGAGAATTGCCCTTAAAGGTATGTACACACAGGCGATTTCTCCCGCGACCCCCAATGAATGAGCGGTTGGCAGATCAACGAACGAAGCCCAACCCAAAGCATAAACGCAGGCGATTATCATCCGCACGGGACGTTCATTGGCCGCTCGTTCCTCGGGGTTCATGGGTTGCTATAACCTGAGTGTTCAAGTTTAACAGTTCCTCCTATTTCTAAACAGGGTTACTTTTCCTTCTTTCTATTTGACTACAGGCAGTAGTGCAGGCTTAGAGGGACCTTGCCTATAAAATATTATAGGAGAAATAAGTAACAATTTCATAGGACAAATTATACATTGTACAGTAACCACTATACTGTATATACTGTAGATATAGTCCTGACATATGTAGTGTCCTACTTGTACAACAGGTCTAAAGCTGGGTACGCACATTCCTGATAAAAGGGCCAATCCCGTCGGTGCTGAGGCGATTGGTCCTTTATCGGTAAAGTGGGTACAGGCGAAACAAACGTTTCCGATGCCGACGAACGTTCTGCGTTGGCATCGGAAGCGATTGTTAGAAATGGAAAATTTCCCTTGTTCGCCTTCGTCCCCTTATACTAAAGTATAGGGAGTCGGCCACAATCGTAGGTATATGGCAGTCACGAACATTCCCCCTATACTTTATATTGGGAGAACGATCGTAACTGTCTGTGCTTCTATCTGTCAAAGATCTTGCAGATTATGTCTGGCATCTTTGCAGATTGGTGCATTATGTACCCAGCTTAAGGGGCACTAAAGCACTATACTGTACATTAAAAAATGTAATTGGTTAGGAGACCCACCTCCCACGTCCTTAAACTTATCTAAGAGATAAGTTTGGCTTTTACAAAGATGGTCGCAGAAGGAAAAAACAGCAACATATGCCCTATCTCTGATGTCTTTGAAGCAGCGGATCTTTTCCTTAAGGTCAAAAATGAGGTAGAGGGAAACCTATCTCCTACCTCCTTCAACGGTATTCCTTAATTTTTAAATGTGCAGTTTAGTGCCCCTTTAACAACTGCATTAGAGAGACCCTGATTTAAGTCATTACCAGGGGGCTTTGTTCAGGAAATTCATTTCTAAATGACCTAATACACTGGGGTGTCCTTTGGCTGCAGGATAAATATCAATTCCAGGTATTTGTGGGTGCAATATAGCTCATTAACATATTAATTGTGCTAGCCCTATTGCATCACACCAGTCTAATGGTTGGTGAGTCTTTTCTACCCATTCCTATCTATCTAAGTACAGAAATACTTGACATGAATTCTAGCGTAAAAGTTTTACATCTTTTAATTTAAAAAAAAAAAAAGAGAAAAATTTAAAAATAAAAATTTCACAGAAACTTCAACCAATACACAAACAGGGTATTGCACATTCACCTTAATATAATTAATGTTTCTTTTTTCTATTTTTTTATCTTTTTTTCTTGTGAACAAACATTTCATAATTATGCCTGAACATGCAGCAGTTGAAACTTTTATAATGAATTAGACTCCACAGGCCTTGCAGCAAACACTATTTACAAAAATCTCAACTGTACGTAAAAAAAAAAATCTTTCGTGCCACTTTTTTGTCACTAAAAAGTCATTATTTCAAGAAGCAGAAGATCCTTTAGTTACTTGACACGGATCTCATTACCTGCTGAGTATTCAGTCCAGTAAAATACATCATACAATGTAATACATATACACAATATTAGTGCAGGGCTTTCCTGCCAATATACGTTAACACTGTTTTGCGCATATACAGCTTGTAGGGTCAGCAGTGATGTCACAATTTGCAATTCCATCCTATAAATGGACTGTTTTGATTGGCTTTTTTTTTTTTTAACAAATTGTCAGTTTTTAATGTTTGTATTATGAGAACAGCATTCCAGTAGTGTATTTACCATTTCTTTTCTGCAACTTTTTATTTTTAAATGTTGTTTTATAAATGTGTTTGAATCATCTAACTCCCAGAATCCTTAGCGAGGTGCTTGCCAGTCTTATATATAATGGACTGTTTGATTTTCAGAGGACTTGTTCCTCCTTGTGCTGATTACAACTGAAACCCCAATTTAAAACTAACCCCAAAACTGCTCCTAAGGAGATCCAAATGCTATAATGCCCCATAGCCAGAAATACCCTGTAATATCTATTATTACAAGCTGTGCTTAGCAACGGGAGACATTATAATTGGTGCTTAATGAGGTCACTTGGGTCATATGACTTACAGAATCTAACATATTATAAAGTAACAATAACCTTCCATAAAAGAGCCAAGCCTTAGGATATGGAACTCTAACGTTCCTCCATAGGACTGATGGGAAAAAAAGCGTTTGCTAACTGAGGTTGCATAACCTTTAGTTTGATACCCCTAAAAGATAAATAACACAATAAACACAGTAGTGTTTTGCTAATGGTTAAGAATCCGCCAATAAACCTACCCAGCCAAATAATACTAATGACAGTAATTTATACCCATTGCAGTAGAGGTCTCCAATGTACTGAAATGCAACATGCTCGTAATTTTAATAATAAAAAAACTAAAGGGAAACTTTAAAGTTTAAAAACTTCTTGTAACATTACAATATGTAAGTAACTGTCGGTATTCCTTAAGACCTGTAACAGAAGGGTCTATTGCCAGCCAATGGCATAGGATGAAGAGCTTTAAGACCAGCGGTTATGGCCCTTGACACGCACAGGAGAGCAGGGTGCTTATGTATTTGTAGTGCGATCAGGTAAAGTTTTACCAATTGCCCAGGGCCAAAACTCCTAAGTGGCCCAACCAACCATAGGATAGATTGGTTGAGGTTTGATAGGGAGACACTCAATGTTCTGTCCAGAGGCTTAACAGACAGTAAACCAGCCCAGAGTATGATGCAATGTTCAATAAAGTCAACACCAAGGGGCTATTCCTTGTGCTTTCCATGTGTCCATGTACCAGGATATGACACTATGAACCAAACAACATGTTGTCTCCCATTAATGTGTATAAATGAAATCATACAGAGATGGTATATTGTATCAACACTGCAGGTTTTACATGTTAATTGGGGGCTTTTAAGGAAAGGCACTATCCCTCCACCAGGTGGCAACTATCTGTATTTAATACCATGATTGTGGCTCTTGTTGGGATTACATTGTAGTGTTAAGGGATTCGCTATTTTAACACCAACCAATTGAGATATTAAATCACTTAAGTGCGTTACTTTTGGAAATCACCTGCAGCCGTCCCAATTCCGATCTTAAGGACTTACTAAAGATATTTAAATTGTTTGGCTTTGAGACTGGAAATCAGCGTTTCGTCTCCATGAATAGCCCCAAATAAGTGATCAGTGTGACTGTTTGAGGAGTTTATTGAAGTCTTTATAGGAGAGCAGCAGGGCAGTGCCGCCTGTCGGCCCTTGTAAAGAAAGGGTTAAGGAGTAACTGCTACTAGTAAGTGCCATACAATGCCGTTATGGTAAAGGAATAATAAGTAATGAATGTACAAGGTCAGACGGTGGAATGTCGCTCCTTTTTCTTTTTTCTTTTTTTAAATAAATCTACATCTAAATCATTAGAAATGTAATAAAATTATTTTCAATCGAGCAGATTTAAAAGAATTGAAAGTAACTTAGCCCTTAAAAAAAGCTGCCTAGCAACAAAAACACCTTCGTTCTTCAAAGTCCCTGATTGGTCAGTTTAAACCTGGAACACTGCATAGATTTGCAATGATTAGAGGTTCTTTGGGTGCAAAGGGTTACGTCCCACTGTAACGGACCACGAGCGTGTGCAATACTGCTTACTAACAGGTGGGAAGGTTTCACATTGCGTCGGTGAAATGTGCCACGTTCCAGGAGTTTCCTAAATACTCACAGATCGATAGGGTTAACTAAATATACAAGCATATATTATACAGTCCTCCGATTGCTTTAAAACTCTAGTGTGCAGCCCCTCTGGCAGTAGTTTAGACAGCAGGGGGGATTTACAGTTCCGCTCCCCCTCCCGGCGCCATTCCTGTTTTCTTGTGCCCTCGCCTTCCCATCCTATACCTTTAATGTCCATTTCAAAAATAAGAAGTACACGTAAGGATGAAGATTGTCTGGTATACTGTGGTAATGGCAGTGTATTACAGCTACAGTATCGGGGAAAAAAACTAGTTTGCATTGCTCTGCAAGACTAAGAATCAGGAGTGCCTTTGGAGAAATATAACAAACAAATAACACAGGCAATAAATAATAGTAATCTATACACGGGTGGGGGCTCATAGTAGAATAACATTGGAATCCACTGAATCTCAGTCATATGTTAAGAGTAAAGCCGGCAGCACACCTTAACCGTTGACCGCACAACCTCCATTCATTCCATAACTGTGTAATAGCAGAGCTTGCCAAGGCAATCTATTTCAATACGCTCAGTTAGGTTGGCCCTTATATTACACAGCAGTGGTAAAACAGAAGATTGGCCAATAAGTTTATAAGGTGTGTAGGTAGCTTAGGAATACTATGCGGAAGGAAGCCGACTTCGCTTCAACTCAGGCCAGAGGTTCCTCACCAAAGTACGAGAACCCTTTGAATTCTTCCTGATTGATCTGTTTGACTATGGCTTCATCGACCAGCGTTAGCACAGGCTCTTCACGGGTAAAATCCTGGTCAAAGTTGTTAACATCACGTTTAGTTTTCTGGAAGGAAAAAAAAATATATTACATAGACAAGAGCAGAAGAAAAAGGACTAACGCAGTAAAAGGTGAGAACATTTTCCCATGCCCAATAAGGTGGTATCCAACGGCAGTAACCCAGTAAAAAGCCAACATCTCATTGGTTGGAGCAAATTACAATAACCCTACCATTACAATTACAGACTGGTTATAATAACCCTACCATTACAATTATAGACTGGTTATAATAACCCTACCATTACAATTACAGACTGGTTATAATAACCCTACCATTACAATTACAGACTGGTTATAAAACCCTACCATTACAATTATAAGACTGGTTATAATAACCCACCATTACAATACAGACTGGTATAATACCCTACCATTACATATAGACTGTTATAATAACCCTACCATTACAATACAGACTGGTATAATAACCCTACCATTACAATCAGACTGGTTATAATAACCCTACCATTACAATTACAGACTGGTTATAATAACCCACCATACAATATGACTGGTTAAAACCTACCATTACAATTACAGACTGGTTAAATAACCATACACATTACAATTACAGACTGGTTATAATAACCCTACCATTACAATTATAGACTGGTTATAATAACCCTACCATTACAATTACAGACTGGTTATAATAAACCTACCATTACAATTATAGACTGGTTATAATAACCCTACCATTACAATTACAGACTGGTTATAATAACCCTACCATTACAATTATAGACTGGTTATAATAACCCTACCATTACAATTATAGGACTGTGATTATAATAACACCTACCATTACAATTACAGACTGGTTATAAATAACCCTACCATTACAATTACAGACTGGTTATAATAACCCTACCATTACAATTACAGACTGGTATATAACCCTACCCTTACACTTACAGACTGGTTATAAAACCCTACCATTACAATACAGACTGGTTATAATAACCCTACCATTACAATTATAGACTGGTTATAATAAACCTACCATTACAATTCAGAATGGTTATAATAAACCTACTATACATTATAGACTGGTTATAATAACCCTACCATTACAATTACAGACTGGTTATAAATAACCTACATACAATTATAGACTGGTTATAATAACCCTACCATTACAATTACAGACTGGTTATAATAAACCTACCATTACAATTATAGACTGGTTATAATAAACCTACCATTACAATTATAGACTGGTTTTAACAACTGTTTTAACTCATTTATTTGTTGTTTCAGATAATTGTCTTTATAAGGTGTTACCATAAGCTGCATTAATAAAATACAAATACGGCCAGGTAACGGCTGCTAATGGCTCTTAACAGCAGCAGGGGAGGCTGCGTGTGCTATTTGCAATGCATTTCTGTGCAGTATTTTCCATAATTGTTATTTGTGATATAATTATTATTATTGGACTGCATGCAATTTGCCCTAAAACTGAAGAATATCTGCTTCCTATAATGAAATACATTGGGGCCAGTCCCATTGCACTGACAAAGCAGATCAGAAGCATACGGTACTTGGATCTAACCCTCGGGGAGTCCATTTTCTACCTACTGACAAGGGCAGCATTATTAGCATTGACAGGGGGACCTGTGAGTAGGGGGGCATGTTTAGGCTGTGCACGTTTTTTTGCAGTGTGTGTGGTTGCAGCAGTTTGAGGTTATAATTAAAAAGTGAAACCAGGATTACTGTATTTTAGTGGTTTCATGTGATCTCCCCAGAGGACGGGGATTAGATACAAGAGCCAATAGAAGGATCTATAGAACTTCCAGCCAACAGCAAAAGTCGAGCATCGAAATCCATTCCAATAAACATTTGTTTTTTTTGCTTAAATAAAAAACTAACTGCAGAATATATTTTTGGCTTCCTGGGAGAGTAAAAACAGTTATGTGGGAATGAATTTGTCTTAAGGCTCAAGGGACAGGTCCAACAGGGCAGATAGACAACACCACATGAACGGCTCCGGTCTTCACAGAGATTGAAAAATAACATTCCTGGTGTTGAACATGAAGTCAGGGTCCTGGCTATTTTTAGCGCAGACTGTGCGGCCAGGGATCCAGTTTAATTTGCCCCCAAAATATTTTCTTTTAGCATAACGAGCTTCAAAAAACATATCTCATGGCAGGTCATGGTGCAGTGTGATGGCAGCACGGTGGCTTAGTGGTTAGCATTGACGCCTTGCAGCGCTGAGGTCCTGAGTTCGATTCCACCCTTGGACACATCTGCAAGGAGTTTGTATGTTCTCCCCGTGCTTGCGTGGGTTTCCTCCGGGCACTCTGGTTTCCCCCACAATCATAAAGACATACCGTACTGATAGGTTGTATGTATACATAAAGTGATTAGATTGTAAGCTCTTCGGGACAGGGCCTGATGTGAATTGAGTAAATAATTGTAAAGCGCTACCGAATATGTAGGCCTACTGACCTACCCTTCCATTTTCATGGCAGCCATATTTAAAGGGTAACTATAGTCAAAAAACAATTTTGACTAATCATTAACAAAGTTTTTTTTTTTAACCCCCAACCCGACACAGGTACACACACCTACTGATCTACTTATCCATTATTGTGGCAGCCATACTTAATGGGTAAGTAAAGCCAAATAAACTCATTTTGACCAATCATCAAAAAAGTTAGTTTTTTTTAACCTCCAACCTGAAACAGGTACACACACCAATTGAGGTACCCATTCATTCATGTGGCAACCATATTTAAAGGGTAAGTAAAAAACAACAATATCCTCATCATTGCCATTATTGAGTTTTAAAATCTGCAGTACAAACACACGTGTTTTTAGACACAGTCGGTCCTTCCTATTCTTACCTTTCCATATACGCAACAATTACAACTGTGTTTGCGTTAACAACTGCTATTGGCAGCTTTAAAGGTTTTTGTCTTTCTTCCCTTTTCTACTATTAACCGTTATTTTTATTTTATGCCAGTGATTTGCATTTTCATGTAAATTAAAACGCGCTAAAAGCAAAAAGATCTACTTTCCATCATCCCGTTTCTACTTACAATGCGTGGTTTGAAAGGCGGCTTGATTTTTCTTTGCTCCAAAAGTAACCAGTCAATTTCTTTGAAAAACGGATGTTGCTTAATTGCTTCTTCGAGTCCTTGCGAGGCCACACAACCTAATCGCCTGTTGGGATTCTTGGTCATAAACTGTTAAAAAGAAGACATAGAATAATGGTGGTAAATGGAATTTGAAGAGCCCGTGCACATATAATGTTTATTTCCACAGTTCAGAAATCCCTACTTGTCAATAAAAGATCAATCGCTGTTTGTACCACTTGTATCTGTATGTTGTCCTATCCACTTAGATTGTAAGCTCTTTGGGGCAGGCATCTCATTCCTACTGTGTCAAGGCATGCTGCATTTATATTAATTTATCCATAATTTATATATATATATATATATATATATATATATATATATATATATATATATGTGTGTGTGTGTGTTCTTAAGCTAAGCATGAATTTGTATTTAATTTTTATTTAACTTTTTAATTGCTTGAACTTATCCCCTTGTTTGTATACTCTGCATAATGTACAGCGCTGTGTCCCCAAGTGGCGCTATATAAATAAACATATACATACATACTGTATAATCTGTATTGTTATAATGTACAGCGCTGCGTACCCAAGTGGCGCTGTATAAATAAACATATACATACATACTGTATAATCTGTATTGTTATAATGTACAGCGCTGTGTACCCAAGTGGCGCTATATAAATAAACATATACATACACACTGTATAATCTGTATTGTTATAATGTACAGCGCTGTGTACCCAAGTGGCGCTATATAAATAAACATATACATACACACTGTATAATCTGTATTGTTATAATGTACAGCGCTGTGTACCCAAGTGGCGCTATATAAATAAACATATACCTCCATACATACGTATAATCTGTATTGTTATAATGTACAGCACTGTGGTACCCAAGTGGCGCTATATAAATAACATAACATACATACTGTATAACTGTATTTGTTATAATGTACAGCGCTGTGTCCCCAAGTGGCCTATATAAATAAACATATACTACATACTGTATAATCTGTATGTTTAATGTACATCGCTGGTCCCCAAGTGGCGCTGTATAAATAAACTAATAACATACATACTGTATAATCTGTATTGTTATAATGTACAGCGCTGTGTACCCAAGTGGCACTATATAATAAACATATACATACTACTGTATAATCTGTATTGTTATAATGTACATGCCTGTGTCCCCAAGTGGCGCTATATAAATAAACATATACATACATACTGTAATAATCTGTATTGTTATAATGTTACAGCGCTGTGTCCCCAATGGCGCTATATAATAAACATATACATACATACTGTTAATCTGTATTGTTTAATGTACAGCGCTGTGTCCCAAGTGGCGCTATATAAATAAACATATACATACATACTGTATAATCTGTATTGTTTATAATTACAGCGCTGTGTACCCAAGTGCGCTATATAAATAACATATACATCAATACTGTATAATCTGTATTGTTATAATGTACACGCTGGTCCCAAGTGGCGTATATAAATAAACATATACATACATACTGTATATCTGTATTGTTATAATTACAACGCTGCGTCCCAAGTGGCGTATATAAATAAACATATACATACTACTGTATAATCTGTATTGTTATAATGTACACGCTTGCGCCCCAAGTGGCGGTATATAACTAAACATATACATACATACTGTATAATCTGTATTGTTATAATGTACAGCGCTGTGTACCCAAGTGGCGCTATATAATAACATATACATACATACTGTATAATCTGTATTGTTATAATGTACAACGCTGCGTTCCCCAAGGTGCGGTATATAATAAACATATACATACATACTGTATAATCTGTATTGTTATAATGTACAGCGCTGTGTACCCAAGTGGCGCTATATAAATAAACATATACATACATACTGTAATCTGTATGTTATAATGTACACGCTGCGTCCCCAAGTGGCGGTATATAATAAAACATATACTACATACTGTATAATCTGTATTGTTATAATGTACAGCGCTGTGTACCCAAGTGGCGCTATATAAATAAACAATAACATACATACAGTATAATCTGTATTGTTATAATGTACAGCGCTGTGTCCCCAAGTGGCGCTTTATAAATAAACATTTACATACATACTGTATATCTGTATTGTTATAATGTACAGCGCTGGGTCCCCAAGTGGCGCTTTATAATAAACATATACATACATACTGTATAATCTGTATTGTTATAATACGCGCTGCGTTCCCAAGTGGCGCTATATAAATAACATATACAACATACTGTATAATCTGTATTGTTATAATGTCAGCACTGTGTCCCCAAGTGGCGCTATATAATAAACATATACATACATACTGTATATCTGTATTGTTTTAATGTCAGCACTGCGTCCCCAAGTGGCGCTATATAAATAACATATACATACATACTGTATATCTGTATTGTTATAATGTACAGCGCTGTGTCCCCAAGTGGCACTATATAAATAAACATATACATACATACTGTATATCTGTATTGTTTAATGTACCGCGCTGTATACCCAATGGCACTATATAATAACATATACATACATACTGTATAATCTGTATTGTTATAATGTACAGCTCTGTGTATCCAAGTGGCGCTATATAAATAAACATAACATACTACTGTATAATCTGTATTGTTATAATGTGCAGCGCTGTGTCCCCAAGTGGCGCTATATAAATAACATATACATGCATATGTATAATCTGTATTGTTATAATGTACAGCTCTGTGTACCCAAGTGGCGCTATATAAATAACTATACATACATCTGTATAATCTGTATTGTTATATGTTACAGCGCTGTGTACCCAAGTGGCGCTATATAAATAAACATATACATACATACTGTTATCTGTATTGTTATAATGTACAGCTCTGTGTACCCAAGTGGCGCTATAATAAATAACATAACATACATACTGTATAATCTGTATTGTTATAATGTACAGCGCTGTGTACCCAAGTGGCGCTTTATAAATAAACATATACATACATACTGTTAATCTGTATTGTATAATGTACAGCGCGCGTACCCAAGTGGTGCTTTATAAATAAAATTATATTAAATACTGTATAATCTGTATTGTTATAATTTACAGCGCTGCATACCCAAGTATTGCTTATAAATAAAATATACATACATACTGTATAATCTGTATTGTTATAATGTACAGCGCTGCATCCCCAAGTGTGCTTTATAAATAAAATTATACTTACATACTGTATAAATCTGTATTGTTATAATGTACAGCGCTGTGTCCCCAATTTGCCTATATAATAAACATATACATACTACTGTACAATCTGTATGGTTAAAATGTACCGCTGTGTCCCCAGTGCGCTATATAAATAAACATATACATCACTACTGTATAATCTGTATTTATCTGTTGTATTCAATTAGATCAACTGGACTTGAAATGTGTTCTGGATGACGTTTCGCTAGTCATCCGACTGGCTTTCTCAATTCAGAATGACTTGTACAAAGATCTGTGGCAATTATGTACCCTGGAAAATCCCAATTAGAATATCACAGCCAGGTGTTAAGGGTGTGATTGGATAGTGGTAAGAGGTGTTATAGGAACCCCAGAGTAAGGTGTTAAAACAGCATTGTCCATGGCAGACAGTTGGTGTCGAACCCCCCCACCTCTATTTAGGCTTGTTTTCTTTTTTCACATAAATGGCCTCCTTAACACCTCTCTTGAACCAGTCACGTTCCTTCGCCAGTATGTTAACATTACAATCTTCAAAGGTATGTCCTTTATCTTTAAGATGCGGTACATGGCTGAGTCCTGACCCGAGGAGATTGGCTCTTCTGTGCTGGGCCATATGTTTGATGCAGTTGCTGTTTGGTCTCCCCCACATACAAATCAGAGCATTCTTCACTGCACTGCACTGCATATATGATGTCGCTTTTCTTGTGTTTTGGTATTTCTTGTGGTAACACAAGAAAAGCGACATCATATATGCAGTGCAGTGCAGTGAAGAATGCTCTGATTTGTATGTGGGGAGACCAAACAGCAACTGCATCAACGTATGGCCCAGCACAGAAGAGCCAATTCCAACTGCTATTCTTACCAGTTTATTACATGTATGTGTATCTAGATTTGCAATGGTAGTTCTCTTTAGTTTATGGAAAGGGTCCACTTTTTCTCTCTGCTCAGTGAGCTTTTTCTAAGCTTGAGCATGTGCAGAGCAGGAAGCAGGAAAAACACAGAGTCAATCATTGGTTGTGATGTCACAATCACAGCCTTGATTGACAGCATGGAGGGAGGACCAGCTTACTTGCCAGAATGGAGTCAATATTTTTCCTTAAAAAGCTGGTTGGTAATGCATCTAATAATGTGCTGATTATATCATTTGGAGTTAAGAACAGTTTTAAGGGTGGAAATGCCCTTTAAATATTTCCACTTTAAGGAATAGAAATGCAAATGGTGGGTTATTTACAAAACAATCTCTGGGCTTAAGATAGAGTGGAGTACGACCCAAAATGTTGCCTTTTTTCTTGTTAAAATGGGTGAATAAACTCGCACTTTTTGCTGCAACAAACAAGTAGTGCTCTTAACCTCCCGGTCTTCAATCAATCATTAAAGAATAGTTCACTTTTCAAGTGACTTTTCCTTGAACCACATATATGACATTTTGCTTTCTGGAAATGCTTCGGCCACCATACTTGTGTGGCAGCTCGCATCGTTGTTGTCCCTTGACCCAACAGGGAGCCGCCACACTTGTAAGTTTGCCAGATGAATCGTTGGTCTTCTTACATTCTCCGCCCACTTTGGCTGGCAGTATGGACAGAAGAACAATAGTAATTGAATTACAAATTGACAAAACATAAATCCACCGGTTCTATATTATTGATAGACAAATCTCAAGTTCTACCAGCAAAGTAACAGTATCCAGGCTGCTATACACAGTATTACAATTATTAGTCTCATAGAACGAGGGAAAAATCACTCTTCGAGTGACTGAAAGTTCGGTCTCTGGTCTTAAACCCAAGTTACTTAAGCCACAGTCTGCAAGCACAATGCAAGGAAATCGAGTGTTTCCAAGCCTAATCCCCTGTTAGCATTCTGCCATAACTGCACAGACGCCTTGTTACTTCCGCTGCTTTTCCTGTAGAACATAACAACATAGCTTGGGTATGTGACCGAGATCACAGCCGAGAAACAGCTATTAATAATGGGGAAGTCGTTCGCAAAAACGAAACTTTTCATTTTTCATTTAGGAAATTATTATCCTTGTTTTTTTTCCCCCTATAATGCAAATGAGTCACAGGTAGGTATTAATAAAACTATATGATAGGGAAGGTTCAAAAGACCGGGCAATTTAATTTCAGTAATGACCTGTAATACTATTGTGGCAAAGTAAAGGTAAATTTAACAAATACACAATACAAGATTATTGGGTTTCATAATCAAAATCTGCTAGAAATTCTGTATTCTCCCCCACTGATGAGTAGAGGGGGAGTGTCCTGGTTAGTGTGCATGCCCAATTATTAGTATGCACACCTTCCACAGCTGAAGGAGGCGGTGCTCTGCAAAGGTAATAGTAAGGATCAAAGCTTCTAGCAGTTTTTTTTTAATTTAAGGATCATTAACTAATAGAATCTAGGGAACTGGGTTAATTGTAACTGGCTACCTAATAGATAATGTCCAAATCACAAAATACTATTGTGTAATTTGTTTGTTTAAGGAAATAAAACAACAGACCAATCACCAAACGTATAATCAAAAGCTGCAAAAAAGAAAAAAACATTTGCTACATACTTTCGAGGCTGCGAATTGGACACTCACACCAACTAATCTCTGGAAATCTACACGTGTAAGTAACCAGATATGTAAAGCCTTAAATATTTCCATTGCCCAGACAAACCATAAAATATGACAGATCAACCAATGTTGCTAAATGTTACTAAACAATCTTTACAGTTTGTTCTGTGCACCTATTAGTCGACCAGATCCGCTCCACCCTACCTTACATCATTTTTACCTATTTCAATAGACCATAAAGTGCTTCTAATGCATGAAAACAGGAGGTTCCAGGAACAGTATTTCTGCCTATGAAAACCTTTGTCAAAATTTGGCAACTTCCTAAACTTTCTGTGCCAGAACTTACTGGAAAACAAGTGGGAGGATTTTTTTATTTTAAGTTACACAAAAACAAAGTCTAGTTTACTTATCGTAACAGTAAGTTATTCCCCCTATTTTAATCTCTTCTGGTGCCATACACGCAACTATCCTGATTGTACATCAAATGGCCGATTGAACATGTAATTTACCAGATAGTTGCGAAAATCGTTCAATCATTGTAAGATCATACGTTATCCGACAGTTGTACAATATCGGACTGTCCTGGTTTTGTACAATCCTGATTGTTGGGTGTGTGGACACCATTACACAAAAAGGGTAACAGTTGGTTAAAATTTAGGCATTATCTGCTGGATTAATTGTGCTGAAATGGAAACCAGTAAGTTTTGTCCCGAAATCCATATTAATTAGATGGACCCAAACTCAGTTCCGAAGCGAATTTCCGGATCCGCCGGAACTTGTACTTTTTTTTTAAATTTTCGAAATTTCTCGAATGGACGGAGTCTTAAAAGTTCTAACCATCTGATGTTACCGACATGATCGTTTTGAGGCCGACATTACAGCCATAATATCGATCTTGTGACACATCCCAGAAATGTTGCTGAAACATGGCTGCATGGGCGGGGCAAACACCGAATAACCACGGGTCAGTGTATGGCAAGCAAAAACGAGATTTTTTCTATCTGAAATGGTTGGAACATGGATTGTTTAGAATAGGACAATACAAAGACCAGATCCCAAACACCTTTTAAGAAACTGAATGAGTAACAGACAATGAATCACATGCAATATCAAAGGTCAAACAAACTGCTACTCTCCAGGCTTATTAATGTAGATGGAGAAATACCAGGACCCTGAGACACAGAAATCACAGTCATATTTGTGAACATGATGTCCATCAGCCATGGTGGATTAGGAGAAATAAAGCTAAAATGTAATACGCCCTCAGTGGATTTGGTAACAATGTAACTTAATGTAAATGGTGGTGGCACCTGAAACGTCACATCACCAAAACCTGTTTAAACACTAACTTTCCCCACGATCTGGCATTGACGGTTCACCACATGCTACATTCAGGGTTATGGCAATTCAGGGTTACGAACAATACATTCGAGGGTTAACAATTCAAAGGACATATTCGAGTTTACCGAATTCAAAGGATATTTGAGGGTTACCGAATTCAAGGACATATTCGAGGGTTACCGAATTCAAAGGACATATTCGAGGGTTACCGAATTCAAAGGACATATTCGAGGGTTCCGATTCAAAGGACATTTCGAGGTACCGATTCAAAGGCATATTCAAGGGTTACCGAATTCAAAGGACATATTCGAGGGTTACCGAATTCAAAGGACATATTCGAGGGTTACCGAATTCAAAGGACATATTCGAGGGTTACCGAATTCAAAGGACATATTCGAGGTTACCGAATTCAAAGGACATATTCGAGGGTTACCAAAATTCGAAGGACTATTCGAGGGTTACCGAATTCAAAGGACATATTCGAGGGTTACCAAATTCAAAGGACATATTCGAGGGTTACCAATTCGAAGGACATATTCGAGGGTACCGATTCGAGGACATTTCGAGGGTTACCAAATTCGAAGACATATTCGAGGGTTTCTGATTCGAGAATTCGAGAATTATCCAAATTAGGTCCGCAGTTTGGAAAACCTGAACTAGTTCGAAGTGCAGATAGTTCAAGTTCATCTGAATTCATGAAGTTCGGCCCGTTCTTGGGTTTGGGTTCGGGCCCATCACTAATACCAGCCATAGACCATTAATATTGATGCCTGAAATGATGTTTTGGGCAATTTTCCTTGCACATATGCAGTAGTTGTTAAGCAATATGGCAGCTCCAATTATATCAACAAATAAGGTGCAAACGTGTTAAGTATCCCCAAGTGGTTGAAATAAAAAGCAGAAAAGCAATTTTCTGGTGTTTACAATTCCTACTGTGAATAGATAATGATTATTTAGGGTCTTAGTACTTAAGATGAAACATTTAGCTTTGATGCTGAATTGGGATAACTGTAGCAGCGTTCAGAATTTATAGTCCCATTTCATGCTGATTACTATGCTTATCATGTCTGTGAGTGGATAAAGGTACAACCATTAAAGGTTTGTACACACCTGCGATCGCGGGTGCCGATCCGCCATGCACGATGTGTACGAACTGCCGTTTCGGAGAATAATCGGTCCGTGTATGGGTACTTTAGACCGAAACTAACGTTCATTCGGTATCGGTGGCCATTCCGCGGGCAGATCTCCGAACGAGTGGCTGTTTCGGCTGATAAAGTGCCCATACACGGTCCAGCAACCTAAATGGCCGTTCGTGCACATTGTGGTCGGCACCCACGATTGCACATGTATACAAACCTTAAGGCTGGGTACACACCAGCAATTTTTTCAAGCCAACGACCGAAAATCTGTGGTTTTTTGTAGGCAGCCACGACTGATGTTCAATCACCCAAAGTCCGTATCAGACAAAAGGACGATCAGACAAGCTGGTAATTGACTGCTGATTGCTCGTGGCAAAACTGACGTCCGCAGATACTTTTGCCACGAACAACAGTGATATCTCCCGGGTGACCGTTTGTAGAGGCGGCGAATGGTCAGCTATCTGCTGGTGAGTACCGGCTGGTGAGTAACACCATCCAATTATTTAATGATTCAGCTGACCCTTGCTAGTGGGGAATGGTTGGTCAGTATGAATATTTGATGGTGTGTCCCCCAGCCTAAAGGTGGCCATACATATATTGGATTTTACTTACCTGACCGCCCCTCCAGGGACATTCGATCGATCCTGCCAGAACCGCCTCTCCTATTCTTCTATGTAACCTACATGCGATCGCAAATCCCATTCATTTTGCAATTGCATGTCAGTGGCATAAAAGAACAGGAGAGGCGGTTCCGCCAGGATTGATCAAATGTCATGGGAGCGAATATATGTATGGCCACCTTAGGCTGGTACCCTTGGACAATATTCTCATGTTGGTGCCTGTCCATCGACTGAAAGGCTACACAATGGCATTGCTTGTTCATCAGGCTGGAAATGGCACTCGTTGCCCGTTACATGTGGCTCTGTTGGACATATTGGACATATCTATGTTTATTTGAGTTTAAACCAGTTATGTTTCAACTGACTTTCATAGTTCAACATCTTCAACTGGCAATTAGTCTAATGATTTGCTACATATACATAGTTCCTGAAAACACAGAATTCTCTAAGCTGTTTTCCCTGTGAAGTCTCCGATCACATACAGCACAAAATCCTGCCCCGCGGATGATGTTCAGCGACTAAAGCATAAAACATCCAGACAATGGCAACACAGATCATTATGGAGACGAGAAATACTTTCACTTGGCAGGCTAGTGGTATACAACTAAGAGGCCCGGTAGATCATGTTGTTGACTTTAATCTGCAGGAAACTGTAACATAAAAAAAGGTTTAAAGGGCAGTCCACCCCCAAAACTAATTTAACCCACTACTGGCCCCACTGCATCTCTGCTCCTTATGGTTCTCCTGCAGTCCATGTCCAAAGTCCAGGAACTGAAGAGTAGTGGCTGTCTTCCTTTCCAAATGTCTCTGCCTCCTGTCGTGCCTCTGGGGGATGGTAAATGCGCAGAGGAGCCCTTTTCCCCCTCCCTCCCCCCCCGTCCCTCTCTTTTACTGATATGTAGGGCATACCCTCCCCCCACCCCCACTGTTATTTAAAGTATAAAAAAATAGATTCCAACTGTACTTACAGATTTCTCAATCCAGCATATTCTCCATTGCTGCAGCTGCGGCTGTGATTGTCTGCCTCTCAGCCAATCACAGCCGTGTCTGCGGTCCGTGCCCCTGCTTGTAGTTCCGGCAGGCGGAGAGCCAGACCAGAACGACGCTGGAACAGGAGATGTAAGTACAGTTTGGAATCTTTTTTTAAACAGGTATGCCCTGCAATATAAAGTATCTATGGAGGGTGGAGATACCCTTTTAATTGTGGACAAAGCTCTTCCTTAGGTACGGACGCATTAAACGGTCAGTTAAATCTGAGGCCAATGGACAATAGCGATGATCCCAGTTTCAAAACAACCTGATTTCGATTTGGAATTTACCCATTTCCAAAATCCCGCGGATCCAACGGATTTTTAGAAATTTTCAAACTCAAATGTTGATTTTCGGAACCAACTCTAGTGGCATCAATATGAAGAGACAATCTACCTTATGGAGACAATCTACCCATATGGAGAGACAATCTACCATATGAGAGCCAATCTACCTTATGGAGAGACAATCTACCTTATGGAGAGACATCTACCTTAGGGAGAGACTAATGAACTACCATATGGAGACAATCTACCATATGGAGAGACAATCTAACCATATGGAGAGACAATCTACCATATGAAGAGACAATCTACCTTATGGAGAGACAATCTAACCTTATGGAGAGACAATCTACCTTATGGAGAGACAATCTACCTTATGGAGAGACAATCTACCTTATGAGAGACATCTACCATATGGAGAGACAATCTAACCATATGGAGAGACAATACTACCTTATGAAGAGACAATCTACCTTATTGAGAGACAATCTACCTTATGGAGAGACAATCTACCATATGGAGAGACAATCACCATATGGAGAGACAATCTACCTTATGAAGAGACAATCTACCTTATTGAGAGACAATCATCCATATGGAGAGACAATCTACCATATGGAGAGACAATCTACCATATGGAGAGACAATACTACCTTATGGAGAGACAATCAACCTTATGGAGAGACAATCTACCTTATGGAGAGACAATCTACATATGGAGAGACATCTACCATATGGAGAGACAATCTACCTTATGAGAGAACAATCTACCTTATGGAGAGACAATCTACCTTGGAGAGACAATCTACCATAGGAGAGACAATCTACCATATGGATAGACAATTCACCTATGGAGAGCAATCTACCTTATGGAGAGACAATCAACCTTATGGAGAGACAATCTACCTTATGGAGAGACAATCTACCTTATGGAGACACATCTACCTTATGGAGAGACAATCTACCTTATGGAGAGACAATCAACCTTTGGAGAGACCAATCGAACCTTAATGGAGAGACAATCTACTTAGGGATACAATCACCTTATGGCGAGACATCTACCTTATGGAGAGCAATCAACCTTAATGGAGAGACATCCCTTATGGAGACATCTACCTTATGAAGCAATCTACCTATGGAGAGACAACTACCTATGGAGAGACAATCCCTTAGGAGAGACAATCACCTTAGAGGACAATCACCTTATGGAGAGACAATCTACCTATGGAGAGACATCTACCTTAGGAGAGACATCAACCTATGAGAGACAATCCTATGGAGCTTTGACAATCTATTGGTGTCTATAGTGGGGAATATTTCTAATGTAAATGTGTGTAGGTTTAGGTTACAGGCCAGCTTTAAGGTAGGTACACACAATAATGAGAAAGGACAATACCCTTATCCAGTATCCATGGTATTGCCCCTTGTTGGCTGCTTTGCATAGGATGAAAACCGTGACTGTGTAGCGCTCTCGTTAGTGAATGACAGACAATCTATTGTGCAAGTGTGAGCCACGATACTAAGTAGTAAGTACTGTTGTCTTGGCTCCTTTCTGTTTAGCAATACAATTTATTTACCTGCTGCCAAAGGCCACCCTAAATTATCTCTTCTTGTACTGGCCTTGTTGGGTCCGTTGCACAACGACTTACCCCATAATAAACATTGATGAAAACATTGGGAGACACCTGTGACAATCGGATGAACGGGCGATCATGCGTGTCGATAATCAAATGTTGATAAGTCATGGGTCCAATGCAAGTCTCCTATGGGGTGCAAAATCGGCCTCTGCAAAGTTTAACCTACCGGGACCAACAGTGATTTTTCCCTCCCTCCCGGGCCGACACTTGCTAAGTGTGAACAGAAGGTGGTAGGTACCAGCCTGACACGTGTGCTATTGCTCTGATGATTTCAGGTTGGCCTGGTGTAAACAGTCAAGTCGGCCCAGATAACAATTCGTATATGTATTCCGTATAATTTACACACGTATTGGTAAAATAAACATTTTACTCACATATTCGATATTTACTCACGTATTGGTAAAATAGACATTTACCTCATATTCGATAATTGTATTTACTTGCGAATTGATTATAGACATTTTACTTGTATATTCGTTAATTCGATATTTACTCGCGTATTGGTATAATAGACATTTTACTCACATATTCGATAATTCGATATTTACTCATGTATTGGTATAATAGACATTTTACTCGCGGATTCGATAATTTGATATTTACTTGCGTATTGGTATAATAGACATTTTACTCACATATTCGATATTCGATATTACTTGCGTATTGGTATAATAGACATTTTACTCGCATATTCGATAATACGATATTTACTCACGTTTTGGTATAATAGACATTTTACTCACATATTCGATAATTCGATATTTACTCACGTATTGGTATAAATGACATTTTACTCACATATTCGATATTCGATATTACTTGCGTATTGGTATAAAGACATTTTACTTGTATATTCTTAATTCAATATTTACTCAACGTATTGGTATAATAGAAATTTTTACTCGCGGATTCGATTTCGATATTTACTCGCGTATTGTGTATAAAGACATTTTTACTCACATATTCGATATTCGTATTTTACTCTCGTACTGGTATAATAGACATTTTACTCGTGGATTCGATATTCGATATTTACTCACGTATTGGTATAATAGACTTTTACTCACATATTCGATAATTCGATATTTACTACGCTCTGCTTATTGGTAAATAGACATTTTACTCCATATTCGTAATTCGATATTTACTACGCGTATTGGGTATATAGACATTTTACTACTCCCATATTCGATAATTCGATATTTACTCGTGTATTGGTATAATAGACATTTTACTCGCAGATTCGTTAATTCGATATTTACTCGTGTATTGGTATATAGACATTTTACTCGCAATTTCGTTAATTTGATATTTACTCACGTATTGGTATAATAGACATTTTACTCACATATTCGTAATTCGATATTTACTCACGTATTGGTATAATAGACATTTTACTCACTATATTCGTATAATTCGATATTTACTCGCGTATTGGTTATAATAGACATTTTACTCACATATTCGATATTTACTCGCTTCGTATGGTATATAGACATTTTACTCACATATTCGATAATTCGATATTTCACTCGCGTATTGGTTAATAGACATTTTACTCGCGGATTCGATATTCGTATTTACTCGCGTATTGGTATAATAGACATTTTACTTGTATATTCGTAATTCGTATTTACTCATAACGTATGGTATAATAGACATTTTACTCGCATATTTCGATCCAATTCGATATTTCTCGCGTATTGGTATAATAGACATTTTACTCGCGGATTCGATATTCGATTATTTACTCTGCGTATTGGTATAATAGACATTTTACTCGCTGGATTTCGATATTCGATATTTACTCGCGTATTGGTATAATAGACATTTTACTCGCGGATTCGATATTCGATATTTCTCCGCGTATTGGATAATAACATTTTACCTGGGATTCCGATTCGATATTTAACTCGTCGTATGGTATAATAGACATTTTACTACGCGGATATTCGATATTCGTATTTACTCGCGATTGGTATAATAGACCATTTTTACCTGATCGATAATCGATATTTACTCTGCGTATTGGTATAATAGACATTTTTACTTGTTGATTCGATAATGGATATTTACTCGCGTATTGGTATAATAGACATTTTACTCGCATATTCGAAATTCGATCTTTACTCGCGTATTGGTATAATAGACATTTTACTTGTAATTAGATAATTGAGATTTACTCGCGTATTGGTATAATAGACATTTTTACTCTGCATATTCGATAATTCGATATTTACTTCGCGTATTGGTATAATAGACATTTTACTCGCATATTCGATAATTCGATATTACTCGCGTATTGGTTAATACATTTTCTACTATTCGATATCGATATTTACTTGCGTATTGGTATATAGACATTTTACTTCGCTATTCGAGATTCGATATTACTTGCGTATTGGTATAATAGACATTTTTTACTCGCATATTCGATAATTCGATATTTACTTGCGTATTGGTATAATAGACATTTTTACTTGTGGATTCGATATTCGATATTTACTCCGCGTATTGGTATAATAGACATTTTACTCGCATATTCGATAATTCGATATTTACTCCCGTATTGGTATAATAGACATTTACTTGTGGATTCTGATATTCGATATTTACTGCGTATATGGTATAATAGACATTTTACCTCGCATATTCGATAATACGATATTTTACTCGCGTATTGGTATAATAGACATTTTACTCGCATATTCGTATTCGATTTACTGCGTCTTGGTATAATAGACATTTTACTGTGGATTCGATATTCGATATTACTCGCGTATTGGTATTAGACATTTTACTACTGCTATTCGATATTCATATTTACTCGCGTATTGGTATAATAGACATTTTTCTTTGATTCGATATTCGATATTTACTGCGTATTGGTATAATAGACATTTTACTCGATATTCGATACGTATTTACTCGATTGTATATAGACATTTTACTCGCATAGTCGATATCGATATACTTGCGTATTGGTATAATAACATTTTAACTCGTGGATTCGATATTCGATATTTATCGCGTATTGGTTATAATAGACATTTTACTCGCTATTCGATTTCGATATTACTCGTCTTGATAATAGAATTTTACTCGTAGATCGATTCGAATTTGGTATTGTATTCGACATCGTATGAATACGATATACCATTTATAAAGACATTACTGCATATTCACTCCCTAAACATTGAACTTCGATAATTAGAAAGTCCGAAATCCGGGTCCGGGATAATTTGAGAAGTCGAGTCCTTCAACCTCGAATAGTTCGGCTCTAACGTTCAGTCAAGTCCTAGTCCATCTCCAGTAATGAGAAGACACAAGGGACAGAATCAGGAAAAGCAGAATAATAAGGGGAATTGGAAGGGGAGCAGAATAGATGGAGGAGGAGGAGAATGAGCAGCACAGTGGAAGAATCCTTAAAAATACCTGACAACCTGGAAACATTGGTTAAAATAAGGATCTTCCAAATTCATTTTAAACTGGGCCCTGCCTGTTCTAGTATTAGTACAAACATTGTTGGCACAAATACAATTTAACCCTTAAGACTAAGAAATCCTGTAGCTGCAGCTTAATTGTATTTGTTTCTCATATGGCTAGAAACCTATACCTATACCTATATTCCATAGCTCCAGGGTGTAATTACCAGGGAGCAGGGGAGCACCTGAGGGGGGGCCCGGGAGCCAAAGGGGCCCCATCTTCTTATTTTTCATATGACAGATATAGCCTTCTCCCAAAAAAACACCACTGTGGCTGAAGCACGGATAGGGGCCCCACGATAGGGGCCCCATCACCCCATAGTTTTGGCAGGGGGCCCAGTGATTCTTACCGCCACTGCACAGCTCTATACAAATGCATTTCAGGTTAGGTTTCTCTGGGGATGCACCAGGGGAGTTAACCAATCAGCTGGGAATATTGGATACAGGTGCTAAGCTACATTCCCTAGCTTTCCAGTTGACTTGGCACAAGGCAGATTTTTTTGGGAGCTACAAAGAGAGTAAAACGAGATTAGCTTTATTGTGCCTTAACTTCTTAACGTTCAGGTTTAACACAGAGATTGAGAGAATCAACATCAATGTTCCTTTTTCCCACCAGAAGCGTAATTCATCCCAGGCCCGATATCCTAACAGTGGCATTATGAACTGCTTTGAACTCCCTGTGGGTAGTGGCTCTTTTAGTGTCAATTTTTCTTTTTTTTGTTATCCAATAAACACAAATAAAAGACTCACTGCTTTCAAAATGCTAACGCTTCCTTGCTGAGCCAAACCGGGTAGAGAACATCATCATGAAGGATGGATTCAAAGAGGTCATCTTCATTGTCAGCTTCAAAGGGGGGTTGGCCGGCCATCATCTCGTACATTAGAACACCGAGTGCCCACCAATCCACTGAGGGCCCATATCCAACTCCTGAGGATCTATTTCACAAAAGTGGCGTTTTAAACATAAGGAAGGGCACATTAAAATGAATATATTCAAGGCAACGATAACTCTGTTCTGATGAATTTGAAGGGTTACAAACCATCAATAGCGTTCATAAATAGAACACACTGGTAATCCTATCCTTGCCAACTCCAGGGGCATTTTTGTGAAACTGTGCCATTGTCCTTACTAGAAAGAGGTTGGCTCTGCATGGCTCGGTCCAAGAATCCAGAGTCAACCTCTTTCTAGTTATGACCTTTCATTTACTGAAAACTCATATAATGGCCATACTCTTAGACCTGGTTAAATAATGTAGGTAAATCAATCCCTGAACTCCAAAACCGCAATAGTTATAAAGCTGGCAGATGACTAACCTGTTATACAGCTAAATGTTCTTCTTCCCCCTTCCATTGAATCTCAAATGGTTTCTGCCTCCTCTCCAAGCTTGGACATGTTTAGAGAAGACAGGGGAATAGCATTCATCATTGGCTGTGATGTTCAACTGTCACATCCATGACTGACAGCTGCTAACAGGAAAACCAGGAGGTATTACAAGATGTAACAAAACATCAGATTTCAGGTTAGTCTTTCAATCTCTAAGATTTTTAACTTTTGCCGTTTTTTGCAGACTTTCCTGTATCAAATTTTTTCGTTCAAGGGCTGGACTTGCTCTTCTTTCAAACAATAAATTAAATTTTGAAAACAAATGATCCACTTACAGAAAGCTCTTAACATTATAGGCACACACCAGGCCTGTTGAGTTTTAGACTGTATTACACCAGCCGTGCAATGGGTAGTGTCAATATAAACAATGATGCATAGACACAACAGATTATGGTTTAATTAAATTAATTGGCACTGGGGCGTGTCATTAATGCCCAGTCACGTTTTTATTTAAGTGGAAATGACACACGCTGTAGCTAATAAATCCTTGACTTAACCTGCCAGTTTCCTTTGGAAGCAAGAGCAGAAACATTCTATAGAGTGCAGGACCTCCTGTTTATGAGACTTATTTTATTTCTGTTTCTACATTGACTGTCCGCTCTACAGTCCAAATCGGAGGGTGCGAGGTTGATCGCTTAAGGAAGACTTGATTCTCTATGGTGACCAAGTAAGCAATCTTACACTTGACGGCTCTGTAACAATTATTTGTTTGGCCAATCAGCTGTGGTGGAATTTTTCTCCGGGATGGATGACCACCTTATGCTTCCTCACTGCCTGTCTGATGGATCTGCCAGTGGTGGGTACCACCATTAAAGCCGGCAGGGAGGGGATGAGAGGTTTTGTGTGGTAATAGGGAAACCATGTTATCTTTACGTCTATAACCGGCTTTATATATGAAGTCACTCCTTCAAATGGCGCCACACAGATCTGGTATAGTCCAATGGACACCCTTCCTATCTATTCTATTAATAAACAGCAATACTGCCCATGGATATCTATAATGAAGAAATACCTCCGGCGCTATGTAGTCTGGTGTTCCACAGAAGGTTGTCGTAGTCACCCCATTCAATATTCCTTCCTTACACATCCAAAGTCAGCCATTTTGCAGTGACCTTCAGCATCCAGAAGAATATTATCCAGTTTAAGGTCCCTACAGATAAAATGATAAAAATGAGCAATATCAAGTCTCTCGTTCTCTATGTTTATATTTAAATCTAAGCGGGCTATCATTGGTATTACTGAGCAGCCCTGCCTGGAAAACAAGCCCCCAAAGGAGCGTGACCATGTCCAACCCATATTACAATATGACAATGTGATATTACCATAAATCAATAGAGCTATTTAGCAAAATATATGCAGACACATATGATCACAATAAAAATCAAGCCCCCCCGATTTCTATTGGAGGTTGGTGCCAATGTTTCCAATATTTCCACCCTGACATCATTCAAATCTATATTATTAACAGTCCACATGGAGCATTTGACATCATAGTACAGTTCACTACATATTCTGTTTACTATTCCAGTGACCTTTACAGCTCATTCGTTCAGCACTTTCCAGCAGCTTTTAAAAGGGCCTTAAAAACAACAGCGTTTAAAATCAATGTTATTTTCCCCCTTGGGTAAAAATGCTAAATATATGCTAGAAAACAATGAAAGCCAAGCTAAACGAGAATGTACCTATATCAGTACGATATAGATTATGTGTAATGTTTATAATTTTGCTGTGCTATAAATTTGCAGGAGCCAATCGGATGTTAGCTTTTTACTACCAGTTCTTATAGGACAGCTGATTGGTGCGCTGCATAGCACAGACAAATACATTTACCCTCTGCTTAGTCGGGAGCAATACAATAATGATCATGCATTCATTCCCAGATGTGTTTATCCATTATTCCCTCATGCAATGTACACAATTTTCATAGAATTCTGCAAGGCTTTAGTTGGCATCTTTATTCCTTTGTAAGGGTCAGAACTGTGTAATGTACAGAAGAACTTTTGTCATAAAAATTAAACAAACTGTTTGGTTCTAATAAGTTAACCTTCATGACCTTCCAGTAAATACGATAATACATGATATTAATGTATTGGGGAAATTGAATGCATACTAGAGACCACAAGAAAGGTTATTTTTATTACACGACACCTGTACAATAATGATTTAATGGATAACAAGGCCTTAATGCTAGAGGTCTCTAATGACTACGAAGTGCTGGTTAAAGTCATTGAGCAAATCAGGTGTGTAAGGTAGAGGAACAAAGGCGTAGAAGACTTCCGGACCTTTATTGAGCTGGAAGTGCACTCATGAGCTCTTGTGAAATGGTTTGGCCATTTTATACCTGGGATCACTCACACAAAGCAGGATCACATTAAACATGGTCCAGAAGACCCCTTGTTCACAGGTCCTACTGGTACATGGCCAAGCTGTGCATTCCTAGTTAGAGATGGGCGAAACTGTTGGGTTTGTTCCCTTTTTTGGGGTTTTCAGATCTTGGGAAAATCCCGAAGATCCGAAAATGGAACTTAAATTTGGGACTTCGGAGCGCATTTTCGATTTTTTCATCGACAGTTTGTGGCTATTTTTTTGAAAATGCTCTCAAAATTCCACGAAAATACCATCTGAAACTATTTTCGAGTTTCTGACCGTATTATCCAACGTTCGAGGGTGTTTTAGAAAATTCAATAAAAAGCGAAACAACGATCCGAAATCCGAACGATTCGTCTGGTTCGGACCTAACATTCGGATTTAAGAAATGAGGGGTTCCGTGTCGGATCCGGTCCAAGTTAACTCGGATCCCATCTCTAATTCCTACTATGTAAACATCTACTTTTTTTATGGATCTGGTACTATCACGCAACTAATGTTACAACTAACCTTAGTACCTATACTACAAAATATAAAGCCTAGTGCACACCCAATTCAATTTTGCTTACATGTTTATTCCCTCTATGTGCGCTTTTAAAAATCCTGCCTGCCATTCCCTCTGGATAATAAAAGCAATTAGTTCATAACTTGGCCAATTATTTTAATGCTGGTTCCTTCCTTAGGACTAACTCTCCAGCTATAATGTTACTATACTTACTCACAGCTGTTGCAGCAGAACTTGAAATGTGATTTTATTTCAGCTGATGCGTAATTGGGAATTTAGATTAAGTGTTGATGCCACCTAGTAACAGTCACTGTGGAAGAGCTAGATTCTAGATTTCATGAACACCCTCGTAGAAATACCCTAAATGACCCTAAACTCTCAAACCTGTTTTTATCCTTCAACTACTGTAATTTTCATTGAAAATGACTGCTGTTACGTTCTTCACTCATTACCACATTATCACTTCTTACCCTTTAAGTTCATTACAGCATTTCACTAACATTCCGTTATTAAAGGGTTAAGTATAGTACGTGCAATACGAGCATGTGCCCAGCAGAATAAACCCCGCAAAGTCTCCCTTTTCTGTGTTATGCTGGTCATTTAAATAGCTTATCTGACATGTTCCCACATGGTACCTTATCCTGCACGTTTACACCACTTTTGAATTAAAAAATGACAAAACAGAAAAAACGGCTATTTCCAAATGTGTTGAAGCTTTAGAAGGAATCCTTCATCTACTCATAAGTTAAAACATTCTATTCCTTTGAATAACAGATTCATTTACATCTACTAAATAGCTGCACCAAAGACAATAAACAGATAAATTAAATGAGTATAAAGTGTAAAATCACTGGCTCATTCCTGATTCCACTATCATTCCTAATTATTACACCATAAAAAATTATGTTTCATGGTCTTACAAGCAGGCACAGGCTCAAAACGCCACATGAGTAGCCAGTGTAGCTTTACCATGCAAAGTGGTAAGCCAAATAAAAAACTTTAGTGATATATTCATCCTTGTCAAAAACATCCTTTAAGAACATCCAAAAGGACCACAGGTCACTAAATAGTCTCTATATTCTTTCTTAGATGTTTAAGCAGCATCATTGGGATGCCATGTTTTTTATCTTTACATAACACAACCACTTTACCTACTTGGCAAATATAATAAGTTCTGAAGACAGACAACCGAATTCCACTGCAGTAGACCAGGGAACATCTAATTGGTTGCTGCAAATAACAGCACATTCACCAGCGCACTTAACAGTGAATATCCAGGAATGCTGGATGTTGCGTAATTATTGCAAAATAGGGTTTTGGGGGGGGAATATTCTCTGGTGGTGGACATGTTCTTTAAGGATATGTACACTGGTTTAAATTTTTTTTGTGTCTTCAAAACCTATTTTCTTTAACATATCTAATCTAAAGAATAAGTTTGCTTCAGTTGTCAATCAATAGCTTATCTTCTGCCATGTGCAGTACTGGGTAATGCTATAATTGGATGGGTGACAGTTGGGTTAATTCACTCTGATAGTGGTTGCTGAGCATGCTCAGTTTTAAAAAGTCAGGTCTGAGAAGAGGAGTTGGTCAAGAAGGCAGGGGGGATACTGACCTGAGCAAAACAAGTACTGGATTAAAGGCCTGCAGAAACCCACACCTCAGGGTAAGTGCTACTTCATGAATTTAATTAAGTGACAACTTTACCGACAATCTAATGTGTTTCACACTTCAGCTGACATCATTAACAATCCAAATTCCCAATTACTTCCCTTGGCCTCCCCACGTACAAACCGGCTGCTCGGCTACTGCCAAAAAGCCTCTATGAGAATCGTCAAATCCCATTTGAAGAGGACAAACAAACAAGAATTATTTAACCAACATTCATGGCTTCAGACAGCTAAAAATAAAGGGGAACTAAAGTCTCCAGACAATTTGTTTCCAATAGACAAAGCACATTCATAAACAAGCTGTGTCTCACCTCTCCCTTTGCTGATTTATGAAATTATCCTGTGGGCACTATAGGTCCGCTCCCTATTCCACCTTAGCTGGGTGACACCCAGCTAAATGAACGCATTACACTTCACATTCCTCGTAGTTGCTCAACAAATCAAAACAAGGAGATCTGCAGCCTTGCTGTAACGCTCCGGATCCCCTCGATTCCCTCAGTCCGAATGCCCCATCTATAACCACTATCTTCATCCAATAGACAAGCCCATTTGCCGGGAGGCTATGTGCCTCACCGAACACATTTGCCCCCTGGACTTAGAGTGCAAGGTAATCCGAACTGAGGCCGGGAATACGAGAGAAGTCCAGAACGGACTGACAGGCAAGGCACACGGAGAGATACAAAGGTCAGAGACAAAAATACGAGGTACAGACAAGGAGCAGGCAAAAGCAGGGTCAGGCCCAGAAGCACATAGGTCGTAACCAGAAGTCAGGCGCCGGCACGGTACGAGATGGTTAGAAGCGTGCAGAAAGGCAAGGTACGTTCATGTAAAGACAGCGACCAATAGGCTAAATAGGAAGGCGGGAAAATCGCAGATATCACTAGTAAAGCACGTAAACGAGGGGCCGAATAGGGTAAATTCAAAACTACCACCTCTCGCCCAGGGATACACAGGGGCTGAGTATGAGGATAGTACATCATGGTGATACCATGGGAAACGGATACGAGATATTGGGGATAGGATATACTTTACGCAGCTATAGTGGCCTGAGGCGAGGAGTGAGTGCTGAACTACACTCCCGACTGAGTGAGCAGGTTAGCACATGCCTGGACGCGCACGGGGCAGGACCAGCCGATACGCGAGCCGAACACGTGCTCGAGCAAGAAGTCATGGGTGTGTATGTCACCCGCTCATCGAGAGCCGGGACGAGAGAGATGCCGCGAAATACCCGAGCAGGTAAGCTCCCTTTGTTTACCTTGCTTCCTGAAGCTGGCAGCCAATCGTATATAACACACCAAAGACCCTCCCACGCCTTGACATTGTAAACAATGATAAATCCTTTGCTTTTCACACACAAAAAAAGGTAATCTTTGAAGTGCATTTTTTACTAGCATGGATGTAAGAAAACAGAATATTATTAAAATTAAAATTGTGGGGAATTGAGACCTGCAACCTCATGTACTCATGTACTCAATCTATACTACTATCCTAATATAGTTGCCATGTAGAAACGGTTTTCGCTTTTGCTAGGAAAAAATGAGAACAAAAAAGTAGGTCTGGGGCTTTGAACATGCGACTTATTGGACTGGTGTTTCCTAAACCAAGTGCCTAAGCAGGTAAGTCCCACAGCATAGTGCAAGAATACAGGTACTTTAGTAAGCTTTATTTACACTGGCTAGTAAGTCATTTTAGGGTAACTTTCAAAGTCTTATTGGGGACTGGGACTTCTATATAGTGTGGAGACTTGTGTGTAGAAAATACTATTGGCATGCTGGGTCAGGGGCATGGCTCTTAAACTCATGGACTGTGAGTTGTACAGAATGGAAGTATTCTTCATTACAGAATCTATTATTACATATACTATACTGCAATGCAACTTACTAGAAGAATCTTACAGTGTTCTGGGAGAAAGATTAACTAATTTAGTTTAAAAAATATTAAGGGTGCAATCCAATCAAAAAAAACTTTGTTCTAACAATTAGATTACTCTCCCAAACCCTACTTTCACATATTCACGTTCCAGATGCCCTGAACTTTTCTGAATTCCCGAACCCGTTCCCTCGCGGCGTCTCGGGTGCCGCCCCCTTCCCGTTTCACTTGTTTGGAGCAAAAAAAGACCAGGGACTTTACTTTCCTGGTCATAGTTGTCAGGTAATTGGGCATGACATCACGTCGCACCTTAACGAGGAACAGCCGCAACTAGAAAGTGGAGTGGCTGTCAGCACAGAGGTAGAGTGGGAGCATGCGAGGGACAGGGTCCAGGTAGGGAAGTTCAGGAGCGCCTTTTAAAACTGTGAATATTGCAAAGGTGGGTTTGCTGGGTAATCTACATTTAAAGAACAATTTTTTTTTTTCCCACGGCACATGCCCTTTAAAGTGTATGAATGAAATCACCCTTTACAGGGAAAGAACTGTCCTCCAGAAGCAGAAAATTATAATATTCCCCATACCTGACCTCTTACTAGGTCTGCCAGCACACTTTCTGCACCATTAAGAAAATCAGCAGAAGAAAAAGGGAGTGGTCGCAGACACTACAAAAGGCAGTGAGTAAGGGAGGGTGGGAAAATGGGCACTCACTAAACATTAATACTTTAATACAAAGCAAGGCACAGATAAATATGTGAGTACCGCCATTTTACTTACTCTCTCAAATTGTACTTTCATAT
The DNA here is from genome assembly GCA_019447015.1 of Hymenochirus boettgeri. Taxonomy (NCBI): domain Eukaryota; kingdom Metazoa; phylum Chordata; class Amphibia; order Anura; family Pipidae; genus Hymenochirus; species Hymenochirus boettgeri. Next base: position 7,617,754 of record CM033473.1, on the reverse strand, counting down.
AATGAAAAGTTGTTTGGTTGACCCTTTAAGTTTATTCTCCTTAATGTAAAAATGCTATAAAAGCCCAAAAATGTCTAAATTACCTTTTTTGTGTTGAAGCCTCATATTTACCCTACAGTTTAAATCCCGAAAAGCTTAAAACAAAGTTAACAGTGGGTTTAGGGCTAAGAAGGTAGTTACAGTATTTTATAGGCTGGGAAACCCACTTTGAACAATCTTTTTTTTCTATGTGAACAATATTTAGCATATGTTTATATAATGCACAGAGAGAACATTTTCCCACACACACTAATCCGGTTCATCACAGTATTACCTTATATTCAGTCTTCTAATCATCGGAGGAGCACTTTCCAAAAACTACTGTGCAAACGAGGGTGGCCGGGACTTTTCCTGATTTTTTCCGGAGCATGAGCCCAGAAACGACAGCACGGTCGACTGTAGAGGATGCTATTGGGGCATAAGAGTTCGCGAGAGAAGAGGATTAAACATGTTAATAGCTAGATCGAGGGGATAGATGTGGGTGTCTGTGGGCAGACTGGAGATATGAGAAGAGGTGAGTCGACGGTTCGAAGATAACGTCAACAAGAAGCACCCACGAGAGTGGTGTGTGATCCCGCCCTAAATCAAAACGAGTAGTAGTAAAGAACCGGCTGCCTTTCAGTGGGGATTGGGGGAGTGGCGCAACTCAATCAGTATCCTGGTCAAACCAGCAAGACTGGATGCTACCAGTGCGGGATGTAGGAGTAGGGGCTGCAGGAGCAAAACCTTTGGTGAAGGCCCCAACCCTAGTAAAAAGCATTTATTTCGGCCTCTGCTCCAACTCTTTTTACGTGTTCGCACATGCGCGGAGGGAGGGAAGACAAGGCGCAAGGTTGGCTGTTGCGATGGCCGAAGAAAACTTTCACTCAAGGTTCGGTCTGTTTTCAAAACTGATGGAGTTAACGAAACGGACCTCATTAAGTCAATGGAGTCGATAGTTATGAACATTTTGAAGAAATACAATTAAATCTCATGGGAACGTGAAGTAATGGCTGTGTGACCTGAATTGGTCTGGAACATGGTGGTCCAATAGCCAATTATGGGGTAAATACAATCGACTGATCTATTCCGCCGGCGGGTGGGGAACGCCATTGATTCTCTCTGAGGTAATGATCCCATGGCGAGTGTAACGTGGTGCACGACTGTTCCAGACTGGTTTCTAATTCGAACAATGGCAAGACCGTCCGGAGTTGTCGAGAAAAATCCGGGGTCCGGTGATGACAGGGAAGGAAGATTATCCCGTATAAACAGGTCGGTGCAGGAGAAAAAAAAGGGGAAGACAAAACGAGAAGCAGAGGAACGGAAAGGTGGGAAAAAAGGGAAAACAACAGGTCTAAAAGGCACGATAAGCATCAAATTCGCGGGTGACTACGGAGATATCTAGGGATCGACAAGGGAATCTAGGCTGTATAGAATATGGCGGTAGTCAAAGTGTTCATAAAAAAAACTCAACTAAGCCAGGGCCAAACAGGGGAAGACACAACATCAGTTAACACGCACGGAGGCATTGTAGTGGAGCATAGCTAGATCTTGAAAAAACTGCCGAGAATCACGTAACTGAAGGACAGCGGATGGTGCGTCGGAGCGAAATGCTCTTACGATCGGCTGCAGGGAAGGGAAGGCGTTGAGCAAGCCAGGAGGAGTCATACTGAAGTCAGGGGCCACCGGATGGGGGGTGGAAATTGAGTGCTGTCCAAATGTCTGCGAGCAGCGCGCGAAGACGTGCCGAAGCACCGTACGAGAAGGAGAAATTTCGGGGATCACTGGCCCTTCAACTAGAGTGAGGTAAGATATTGTGTAATTGTCCTTAGAACCATTGACTCCCCCGGGGGGAATAATATGTTGAATGCAAACGTTGGGGAGAGGTGGTCTCGTGGATATGGACAAGGGGTGTTCCAACGAATCAAGTACGCTGAGCTGGGGTTCCTATTAATTAGGCTGGAGAAACCCAGACCCAAAGGCTCTCCGGCGGCTCAGATGTATAGTTAGGTGGCGGGGAGGAGGAAAGGGCGGAAAATCTGACATCTGCTCCCCGTGAGGGTTAGGACAAGGCGAAGACGGAAACAGAAAGCTCAGAAGTAGTCCAGGCTGTAAAACGCAAGAAGAAATGGGGGAGAATGGTCCAGTGGTGGTAAAACATACATACTGTATAATCTGTATTGTTATAATGTACAGCGCTGTGTACCCAAGTGGCGCTATATAAATAAACATATACATACATACTGTATAATCTGTATTGTTATAATGTACAGCGCTGTGTACCCAAGTGGCGCTTTATAAATAAACATATACATACATACTGTATAATCTGTATTGTTATAATGTACAGCGCTGCGTCCCCAAGTGGCGCTATATAAATAAACATATACATACTACTGTTAATCTGTATGTTATAATGTACATCGCTCTGTGTACCCAAGTGGCGCTATATAAATAAACATATACATACATACTGTATAATCTGTATTGTTATAATTACAGGCTGTGTCCCCCAGTGGCGCTATTAAATAAACATATACATACATACTGTATAATCTGTATTGTTATAATGTACAGCGCTGTGTCCCAAGTGGCGCTATATAAAAACATATACATCATACTGTATAATCTGTATTGTTATAATGTACAGCGCTGTGTCCCCAAGTGCGCGATATAAATAAACATATACATACATACTGTATAATCTGTATTGTTTAATGTACAGCGCTGTGTACCCAAGTGGCGCTATATAAATAAACTATACATACATACTGTATAATCTGTATTGTTATAATGTACAACGCTGCGTCCCCAGTGGCGTATATAAATAAACATATACATACATACTGTATAATCTGTATTGTTATAATGTACAACGCTGCGTCCCCAAGTGGCGGTATATAAATAAACATATACATACATACTGTATAATCTGTATTGTTTATAATGTTACAACGCTGCGTCCCCAAGTGGCGGTATATAAATAAACATTACATACATACTGTATAATCTGTATTGTTATAATGTACAGCGCTGTGTACCCAAGTGGCGCTATATAAATAAACATATACATACATACTGTATAATCTGTATTGTATAATGTACAACGCGCGTCCCCAAGTGGCGGTATATAAATAAACATAACATACATACTGTATAATCTGTATGTTATAATGTACAGCGCTGTGTACCCAAGTGGCGCTATATAATAAACATATACTACATACTGTATAATCGGTATTGTTATAATGTACAACGCTGCGTCTCCCAAGTGGCGGTATATAAATAAACATATACATACATACTGTATAATCTGTATTGTTATAATGTACAGCGCTGTGACCCAAGTGGCGCTATATAAATAAACAATAACATACATACAGTATAATCTGTATTGTTATAATGTACAGCGCTGTGTCCCCAAGGGCGTTTATATAATAAACATTTACATACATACTGTATAATCTGATGTTATAATGTCAGCGCTGTGTCCCCAAGTGGCGCTTTATAAATAAACATATACATACATACGTATAATCTGTATTGTTATAATGTACAGCGCTGCGTTCCCAAGTGGCGCTATATAAATAAACTATACAATACATACTGTAATATCGTTATTGTTATAATGTACAGCACTGTGTCCCCAAGTGGCGCTATATAAATAACATATACATACATACTGTATAATCTGTATTGTTTTAATGTACGCACTGCTCCCCAAGTGGCGCTATATAAATAAACATATCAATACTACTGTATAATCTGTATTGTTATAATGTACAGCGCTGTGTCCCCAAGTGGCCTATATAAATAACATATACATACATACTGTAATATCTGTATTGTTATAATGTACAGCGCTGTATACCCAAGTGGCACTATATAAATAAACATATATACATACATACTGTATAATCTGTATTGTTATAATGTACACGCTGTGTATCCAAGTGGCGCTATATATATAAACATAACATACATACTGTATATCTGTATTGTTATAATGTGCAGGCTGTGGTCCCCAAGTGGCGCATATAAATAACCATATACATGCATACTGTATAATCTGTATTGTTAAATGTACAGCTCTGTGTACCCAAGTGGCGCTATAATAATAACAATACATACATACTGTATAATCTGTATTGTTATAATGTACAGCCTGTGTACCCAATGGCGCTATATAAATAAACATATACTACATACTGTATAATCTGTATTGTTATAATGTACAGCTCTGTGTACCCAAGTGGCGCTATAATAAATAACATATACATACATACTGTATAATCTGTATTGTTATAATGTACAGCGCTGTGTACCCAAGTGGCGCTTTATAAATAAACATATACATACATACTGTATAATCTGTATTGTTATAATGTACAGCGCTGCGTACCCAAGTGGTGCTTTATAAATAAAATTATATATAAATACTGTATAATCTGTATGTTATATGTGTACAGCGCTGCATACCCAAGTATTGCTTTATAAATAAAATTATACATACATACTGTATAATCTGTATTGTTATAATGTACAGCGCTGCATCCCCAAGTGGTGCTTTATAAATAAAATTATACTTACATACTGTATAATCTGTATTGTTATAATGTACAGCGCTGTGTCCCCAAGTTGCGCTATATAAATAAACATATACATACATACTGTATAATCTGTATTGTTATAATGTACAGCGCTGTGTCCCCAAGGTGGCGCTATATAAATAAACATATACATACATACTGTATAATCTGTATTTATCTGTTGTATTCAATTAGATCAACTGGACTTGAAATGTAGTTCTTGATGACGTTTCGCTAGTCATCCGACTGGCTTTCTCAATTCAGAATGACTTGTACAAGAATCTGTGGCAATTATGTACCCTGGAAAATCCCAATTAGCATATCACAGCCAGGTGTTAAGGGTGTGATTGGATAGTGGCTAAGAGGTGTTATAGAACCGCCAGAGTAAGGTGTTAAAACAGCATTGTACATGGCAGACAGTTGGTGTCGAACCCCCCACCTCTATTTAGGCTTGGTTTCTTTATTTCACATAAATGGCCTCCTTAACACCTCTCTTGAACGTCACGTTCCTTCGCCAGTATTTAACATTACAATCTTCAAAGGTATGTCCTTTATCTTTAAGATGCGGTACATGGCTGAGTCCTGACCCGAGGAATTGCTCTTCTGTGCTGGGCCTATGTTGATGCAGTTGCTGTTTGGTCTCCCCCCATACAAATCAGAGCATTCTTCACTGCACTGCATGCATATATGATGTCGCTTTTCTTGTGTTTTGGTATTTTCTGTGGTAACACAGAAAAAGCGACATCATATATGCAGTGCAGTGCAGTGAAGAATGCTCTGATTTGTATGTGGGGGGAGACCAAACAGCACTGCATCAACGTATGGCCCAGCACAGAAGAGCCAATTCCAAACTGCTATTCTTACCAGTTTATTACATGTATGTGTATCTAGATTTGCAATGGTAAGTTCTCTTTAGTTATGGAAAAGGTATCCACGTTTTCTCTCTGCTCAGTGAGCTTTTTCTAAGCTTGAGCATGTGCAGAGCAGGAAGCAGGAAAAACAGCAGTCAATCATTGGTTGTGATGTCAGCAATCACAGCCTTGATTGACAGCATGGAGGGAGGAGCCAGCTTACTTTGCCAGAATGGAGTCAATATTTTTCCTTAAAAAGCTGGTTGGTAATGCATCTAATAATGTGCTGATTATATCAGTTGGAGTTAAGAAACAAGTTTTAAGGGTGGAAATGCCCTTTAAATATTTCCACTTTAAGGAATAGAAATGCAAATGGTGGGTTATATACAAAACAATCTCTTGGGCTTAAGATAGAGTGGAGTACGACCCAAAATGTTGCCTTTTTTCTTGTTAAAATGGGTGAATAAACTCGCACTTTTTGCTGCAACAAACAAGTAAGTGCTCCTTAACCTCCCGGTCTTCAATCAATACATTAAAGGAATAGTTCACTTTTCAAGTGAACTTTTCCTTGAAAGCCACATATATGACATTTTGCTTTCTGGAAATGCTTCGGCCACCATACTTGTGTGGCAGCTCGCATCGTTGTTGTCCCTTGACCCAACAGGGAGCCGCCACACTTGTAAGTTTGCCAGATGAATCTGTTGGTCTTCTTACATTCTCCGCCCACTTTGGCTGGCAGTATGGACAGAAGAACAATAGTAATTGAATTACAAATTGGACAAAACATAAATCCACCAGGTTCTATATGATTTGATAGACAAATCTCAAGTTCTACCAGCAAAGTAACAGTATCCAGGCTGCTATACACAGTATTACAATTATTAGTCTCATAGAACGAGGGAAAAATCACTCTTCGAGTGACTGAAAGTTCGGTCTCTGGTCTTAAACCCAAGTTACTTAAGCCACAGTCTGCAAGCACAATGCAAGGAAATCGAGTGTTCCAAGCCTAATCCCCTGTTAGCATTCTGCCATTAACTGCACAGACGCCTTGTTACTTCCGCTGCTTTTCCTGTAGAACATAACAACATAGCTTGGGTATGTGACCGAGATCACAGCCGAGAAACAGCTATTAATAATGGGGAAGTCGTTCGCAAAAACGAAACTTTTCATTTTTCATTTAGGAAATTATTATATCCTTGTTTTTTTCCCCCTATAATGCAAATGAGTCACAGGTAGGTAATTAATAAAACTATAATGATAGGGAAGGTTCAAAAGACCGGGCAATTTAAATTCAGTAATGACCTGTAAATACTATTGTGGCAAAGTAAAGGTAAATTTAACAAAATACACATAATACAGAGATTATTGGGTTTCATAATCAAAATCTGCTAGAAATTCTGTATTCTCCCCCATCTGATGATGTAGAGGGGGAGTGTCCTGGTTAGTGTGCATGCCCAATTATTAGTATGCACACCTTCCACAGCTGAGAAGGAGGCGGTGCTCTGCAAAGGTAATAGTAAGGATCAAAGCTTCTAGCAGTTTTTTTTAATTTAAGGATCATTTAACTAATAGAATCTAGGGAACTGGGTTAATTGTAACTGGCTACCTAAAATAGATAATGTCCAAATCACAAAATACTATTGTGTAATTTGTTTGTTTAAGGAAATAAAACAACAGACCAATCACCAAACAGTATAATCAAAAGCTGCAAAAAAGAAAAAACATTTGCTACATACTTTCGAGGCTGCGAATTGGACACTCACACCAACTAATCTCTGGAAATCTACACGTGTAAGTAACCAGAATGTAAAGCCTTAAATATTTCCATTGCCCAGACAAACCATAAAATATGACAGATCAACCAATGTTGCTAAATGTTACTAAAACATCTTTACAGTTTGTTCTGTGCACCTATTAGTCGACCAGATCCGCTCCACCCTACCTTACATCATTTTTACCTATTTCAATAGACCATAAAGTGCTTCTAATGCATGAAAACAGGGAGGGTCCAGGAACAGTATTTCTGCCTATGAAAACCTTTGTCAGAAAATTTGGCAACTTCCTAAACTTTCTGTGCCAGAATCTTACTGGAAAACAAGTGGGAGGATTTTTTTATTTTAAGTTACACAACAAAACAAAGTCTAGTTTACTTATCGTAACAGTAAGTTATTCCCCCTATTTTAATCTCTTCTGGTAGCCATACACGCAACTATCCTGATTGTACAATCAAATGGCCGATTGAACATGTAATTTACCAGATAGTTGCGAAAATCGTTCTATCATTGTAAGATCATACGTTATCCGACAGTTGTACAATATCGGACTGTCCTGGTTTTGTACAATCCTGATTGTTGGGTGTGTGGACACCATTACACAAAAAGGGTAACAGTTGGTTAGAAATTTAGGCATTATCTGCTGGGATTAATTGTGCTGAAAATGGAAACCAGTAAGTTTTGTCCCAGAACATCCATATTAATTAGATGGACCCAAACTCAGTTCCGAAGCGAATTTCACGGATCCGCCGGAACTTGTACTTTTTTTTAAATTTTCGAAATTTCTCGAATGGACGAGTCTTAAAAGGTTCTAACCATCTGATGTTACCGACATGATCGTTTTGAGGCCGACATTACAGCCATAATATCGATCTTGTGACACATCCCAGAAATGTTGCTGAAACATGGCTGCATGGGCGGGGCAAACACCGAATAACCACGGGTCAGTGTATGGCAAGCAAAAGACGAGATTTTTCTATCTGAAATGGTTGGAACATGGAATTGTTTAGAATTAGGACAAATACAAAGACCAGATCCCAAACCTTTTAAGAAACTGATATGAGTAACAGACAATGAATCACATGCAATATCAAAGGTCAAACAAACTGCTACTATCCAGGCTTATTAATGTAGATGGAGAAATACCAGGACCCTGAGACACAGAAATCACAGTCATATTTGTGACATGATGTCCATCAGCCATGGTGGATTAAAGGAGAATAAAAGCTAAAATGTAAATACGCCCTCAGTGGATTTGGTAACAATGGTAACTTAATGTAAATGGTTGTGGCACCTGGAGAACGTCACTATCACCAAAACCTGTTTAAACACTAACTTTCCCCACGATCTGGCAATTGACGGGTTTCCACATGCTACATTCAAGGGTTATGGCAAATTCGAGGGTTACAGAACAATACATTCGAGGGTTACCAAATTCAAAGGACATATTCGAGGGTTACCGAATTCAAAGGACATATTTGAGGGTTACCGAATTCAAAGGACATATTCGAGGGTTACCGAATTCAAAGGACATATTCGAGGGTTACCGAATTCAAAGGACATATTCGAGGGTTACCGAATTCAAAGGACATATTCGAGGGTTACCGAATTCAAAGGACATATTCGAGGGTTACCAAATTCGAAGGACATATTCGAGGGTTACCGAATTCAAAGGACATATTCGAGGGTTACCAAATTCAAAGGACATATTCGAGGGTTACCGAATTCGAAGGACATATTCGAGGGTTACCGAATTCGAAGGACATATTCGAGGGTTACCAAATTCGAAGGACATATTCGAGGGTTTCTGATTCGAGAATTCGAGAATTATCCAAATTAGGTCCGCAAGTTTGGAAAACCTGAACTAGTTCGAAGTGCAGATAGTTCAAGTTCATCTGAATTCATGAAGTTCGGCCCGTTCTTGGGTTTGGGTTCGGGCCCATCACTAATACCAGCCATAGACGCATTAATATTGATGCCTGAAATGATGTTTTGGGCAATTTTCCTTGCACATATGCAGTAGTTGTTAAGCAATATGGCAGCTTCCAATTATATCAACAAATAAGGTGCAAACGTGTTAAGTATCCCCAAGTGGTTGAAATAAAAAGCAGGAAAAGCAATTTTCTGGTGTTTACAATTCCTACTGTGAATAGATAATGATTAGTTATAGGGTCTTAGTACTTTTAAGATGAAACATTTAGCTTTGATGCTGAATTGGGATAACTGTAGCAAGCTTTCAGAATGTATAGTCCCATTTCATGCTGATTACTATGCTTATCATGTCTGTGAGTGGATAAAGGTACAACCATTAAAGGTTTGTACACACCTGCGATCGCGGGTGCCGATCCGCCATGCACGATGTGTACGAACTGCCGTTTCGGAGAATAATCGGTCCGTGTATGGGTACTTTATTGACCGAAACTAACGTTCATTCGGGTATCGGTGGCCATTCCGCCGGGCAGATCTCCGAACGAGTGGCTGTTTCGGCTGATAAAGTGCCCATACACGGTCATGCCAACCTAAATGGCCGTTCGTGCACATTGTGCGTCGGCACCCACGATTGCACATGTATACAAACCTTAAGGCTGGGTACACACCAGCAAATTTTTCAAGCCAACCGACCGAAAAATCTGTGGTTTTTGTAGGCAGCCACGACTGATGTTCAATCACCCAAAAGTCCGTATCAGACAAAAGGACGATCAGACAAGCTGGTAATTGACTGCTGATTGCTCGTGGCAAACTGACGTCCGCAGATACTTTTGCCACGAACAACAGTGATATCTCCCGGGTGACCGTTTGTAGGCGGCGAATGGTCAGCTGATCTGCTGGTGAGTACCCTGCTGGTGAGTAAACACCATCCAATTATTTAATGATTCAGCTGACCACTTGCTAGTGGGGAATGGTTGGTCAGTATGAAATATTTGATGGTGTGTACCCAGGCTAAAGGTGGCCATACATATATTTGATTTTACTTACCTGACCGAGCCCTCCAGTGACATTCGATCGATCCTGCCAGAACCGCCTCTCCTATTCTTCTATGTAACCTACATGCGATCGCAAATCCCATTCATTTTGCAATTGCATGTCAGTGGCATAAAAGAACAGGAGAGGCGGTTCCGGCAGGATTGATCAAATGTCATGGGAGCGAATATATGTATGGCCACCTTTAGGCTGGTACACTTGGACAATATTCTCATGTTGGTGCCTGTCCATCGACTGAAAGGCTACACAAGTGGCATTGCTTGTTCATCAGGCTGGAAATGGCACTCGTTGGCCCGGTACATGTGGCTCTGTTGGACATATTTGGACATATCTATGTTTATTTGAGTTTAAACCAGTTATGTTTCAACTGACTTTCATAGTTCAACATCTTCAACTGCAATTAGTCTAATGATTTGCTACATATACATAGTTCCTGAAAACACAGAATTCTCTAAGCTGTTTTCCCCTGTGAAGTCTCCGATCACATACAGCACAAAATCCTGCCCTCCGCGGATTGATGTTCAGCGACTAAAGCATAAAACATCCAGACAATGGCAACTACAGATCATTATGGAGACGAGAAATACTTTCACTTGGCAGGCTAGTGGTATACAACTAAGAGGCCCGGTAGATCATGTTGTTGACTTTAATCTGCAGGAAACTGTAACATAAAAAAAGGTTTAAAGGGCATGTCCACCCCCAAAACTAAAGTTTAACCCACTACTGGCCCCACTGCATCTCTGCTCCTTATGGTTCTCCTGCAGTCCATGTCCAAAGTCCAGGAAACTGAAGAGTAGTGGCTGTCTTCCTTTCCAAATGTCTCTGCCTCCTGTCGTGCCTCTGGGAGGGATGGTAAAATGCGCAGAGGAGCCCTTTCCCCCTCCCTCCCCCCCGATCCCTCTCTTTTACTGATATTGTAGGGCATACCCTCCCACCCCCACTGTTATTTAAAGTATAAAAATAGATTCCAAACTGTACTTACAGATTCTCAATCCAGCATATTCTCCATTGCTGGCAGCTGCGGCTGTGATTGTCTGCCTCTCAGCCAATCACAGCCGTGTCTGCTGGTCCGGCCCCCTGCTTGTAGTTCCGGCAGGCAGGAGAGCCAGACCAGAACGACGCTGGAACGAGGAGATGTAAGTACAGTTTGGAATCTTTTTTTAAACAGGTATGCCCTGCAATATAAAGTATCTATGGAGGGTGGAGATACCCTTTAATTGTGGACAAAGCTCTTCCTTAGGTACAGGACGCATTAAACGGTCAGTTAAATCTGAGGCCAATGGACAATAGCGATGAGTCCCAGTTTCAAAACAAACCTGATTTCGATTTGGAAATTTACCCATTTCCAAAATCCGCGGATCCAAACGGATTTTTAGAAATTTTCAAAACTCAAAAATGTTGATTTTCGGAACCAACTCTAGTGGCATCAATATGAAGAGACAATCTACCTTATGGAGAGACAATCTACCATATGGAGAGACAATCTACCATATGGAGAGACAATCTACCTTATGGAGAGACAATCTACCTTATGGAGAGACAATCTACCTTATGGAGAGACAATCTACCATATAGCAGTTAGTCGGATTATATTCTTCCGATGTGCTAGTGTTTACCCAGCTTAAGACTAACTAAAACACGTCTGGTGTTTGTTATCCCTCTTTCTGTTTCTGGGTTGGCTGCTGTCAGTCATGGATTGAAACTTGACATGACAGGCTATAGAGATGGACTAGAACTCGAACCCGAGTTCCAGCCAAACTGTTAGAGTTCGAACGGACTCGGACTTCTAAATGTCCGGACCCAGATTTTCTCGAACTTTTGATAATCGTCGAATTCGAAATCGAACGATCTTCGAATCGCTCATGGGATAATTATCGAAAATCAAACGGGGAGAATATAATCGATTTTTTCCCCAATTTTGGATATTGGAACATGTTCCCCAGACCATTTCCCAGGTCCAGCCCATTTACATTAAGTTACCATTGATATTTTAATTGTATTTCATTCAAACTTTTCAAATATTTGACCCATTCTTTAATGGGTCCGTTTTCGAACTTCCAATTGTTTGAAAACAGACCGAACTTTCGAAAGTTCGGCCATCTCTAACAGCCAATGATGGAATGGTATCCACTGCCTCTCCGAGCATGTGCGAACAAGTAAAAGAGCTTGGAGAGAGGCAGAAATAATATAGCGTTTTAACATTGTGGTTGGGACTTAACAACAGGTTTGCCTAAGAGCCGTAATCTAAAGTACGGAATGGCTTTGATAGGTGAAAACGAGATCATCTGAGCATAATCCCCAATCAACATATGAAAGCAATGTCCGTGTCTTACAAGTTTTATAAAATATCATTTTTTATTCATCACCTATATAAAACTGTATGCAAAGAAAAAACACAAATTCGTAGCTTAAAAAGTCATCTCCTTGTTGCTAGAGACATCCTGCCAAAAAGACATAAATGATGTTTTTTTTGTAGCTGGCACAATGAACTTCCTGCCTTGTTGCAAGTAGTTATTAAAGTGCTCTATGATTAGAAGAAGTGGAATTACGTTAATACTGTTGCATAACCGATTAGTGTGTTTGGGAAAATGTTCTCTTGTGCATTATATAAACATATGCTAAATATTGTTCACATAGAAAGAAAAAAGATGTTCAAGTGGGTCCCAGCTATAAAAATACTTTAATACCCTTCTTAGCCCTAAACCCACTTTAACTTTGTTTTAGCTTTTCGGGATTTTAAACTGGTGGTAATATGAGGCTTCAACACAAAAAGGTAATTTAGACATTTTGGGCTTATAGCATTTTTACATTAAGGAGAAACTAAACTTAAAGGTCAATCAAACAACTTTCATTATATGAAAGTACAATTTGAGAGAAGTAAAATGGCGGTACTCCACATATTATCTGTGCTTGCTTTGTTATTAAAGTATTAATGTTTAGTGAGTGCTCCTCATTTCCCCACCCTCCCTACTCACTGCCTTCTTGTAGGGTCTGCGACACTCCTTTTTTTCTTGCTGATTTCTTAATGGTTGCAGAAAGTGTGCTGGCTGGCAGATCTAGTAAGAGGTCAGGTGTTGGGGAATATTATAATTTTCTGCTCTGGAGTGACAGTTCTTCCGTAAAGGCTGTGATTTCATTCATACACTTTAAAGGCATGTCCGCTGGGAAAAAAAAAAATTGTTCTTAAATGTAGATTACCCCGCAAACCCACCTTTGCAATATTCACAGTTTTAAAAGGCGCTCCTGAACTCCCTACCTGACCTGTTCCTCGTGCTCACTCTACCTCTGTTGCTGACAGCCACTCCACTTTCTAGTTGCGGCTGTCAGTTAAGGGTGCGACGTGATGTCATGCCCAATTACCTGACAACTATGACCAGGAAGTAAAGTCCCCTGGTCCTTTTTTTTGCTCCAAACAAGCTTGAAAGGGAAGGGGGCGGCACCAGAGCGTGGCGAGGGACAGGGTCTGGTAGAAAGTTCAGGAGCATCTTTGGAAACTGTGAATATTGTGAAGTAGGGTTTGGGGTAATCTACATTTGAACAAAGTTTTTTTTGATTGGATTGCCCTTTAATATTTTTTATACTAATATATAATCTTTTCTCCCCAGAACACTGTAAGATTCTTCTCTAGTAAGGTGCATGCAGTATATGTAAGTAATAGATTCTGTAATGAAGAATACTTCCATTCTGTACAACTCACAGTCCATGAGTTTAAGAGCCATGCCCCTGGCCCAGCATGCACATAGTATTTTTCTACACAAGTCTCCACACCTATATAGAAGTCCCCAAAAGACTTTGAAAGTTACCCTAAAATGACTTACTAGCCAGTGTTAATAAAGCTTCTAAATGTACCTGTATTCTTTGCATATGCTGTGGTGACTTACCTGCTAGGCACTTGGTTTAGGAACACACAGTCCATAAGGCGCATGTTCAAAGCCCCAGACTTACTTTTTTGTTACCATTTTGTTCCTAGCAAAAGCGAACGTTTCTACATGGCAACTCTATAGGATAGTAGTATAGATTGAGTACATGAGTACATGAGGTTGCAGGTTCAATTCCCCAAACTTTTATTTTATTAATATTCTGTTTTTTACATCCATGCTAGCTAAAATGCACTCAAAGATTACCTTTTTTTTTGTGTGTGAAAAGCAAAGGAATTTATCATTGTTATTTCAATGTCAAGGCGTGGGGGGTCTTTGTGCGTTATATACGATTGTGCAGCTTTCAGGAAGCAAGTGTAACAAAGAGCTTCCTGTCGGGTATTCCGCGGCATCTCTCCTCTGTCCCGGCTCTCGATGCGCGTGTGACATCACACACCCATGATCTTCTTGCTCGAGCACGTCTGTTCGTGCTCGCGTTACGGCTGGCCTGCCCCAGGCTGTGCAGACATGCACAGGCACTGCTGCATACCTCTGCTCCTCTTAAATCATCAATTGGTCGGAGGAGGGTTAGTTAGTGTGTTCATTCACCACTTCCTACTTCCTCCGCCCCTCCAGGTTTCCCATTGGAGGAGGAGGGCGTTAAGTTTAAACATTCTATCCCCTCCACATATCTCGTCCTCCTTTCCCCATGACCCCTCTGCGTTATTTATACCCATCAGCCCTAGTATCCCTGCCCGATATAGTGTTTAGTTTACTTTCTGCTCGTGGTGTGCTTTATCTGAGATTTCCTGTTACCGACCTTTGCCTGTTCCTGACTACGCTTTGCCTAACCCTCTGTTACGTGCCTGGCGCCGACTTCTGGTTTTGACCTATTGCTCTGTTCCTGACCCTGCTTTTGCCTGCTCCTGTCTGTACCTCGTATTTTTGTCTCTGACCTTTGTATCTCTCGTGTGCCTTGCCTGTCAGTGTTCTGGACTTTTCGTATTCCCGGCCTCAGTTCGGATACCTTGCACTCTAAGTCCAGGGGGCAACTGTGTTCGTGAGGCACATCTAGCCTCCGGCAAATGGGGCTTGTCTATTGGTGAAGATAGTGGTTATAGATTGGGGCATTCGGACTGAGGGAATACGAGGGGATCCGGAGCGTTACAGCAAGGCTGAGCTTCTTGTTTTGATTTGTGGCATACAGAGAATGTGAAGTGTAATGCGTTCATTTAGCTGGGTGTCACCCAGCTAAGGTGTGAATAGGGAGCGGACTTAGTGCCCACAGGATTTTCATAAATCAGCAAAGGGAGAGGTGAGACACAGCTTGTTTATGTGAATGTGCTTTGTCTATTGGAAACAATTTGTCTGGAGACTTTATCCCCTTTATTTTTAGCTGTCTGAAGCCTGAATGTTGTTAAATAATTCTTGTTTGTTTGTCCTCTTCAAAGGGATTTCGATTCTCATAGAGGCTTTTTGGCAGTAGCCGAGCAGCCGGTTCTGTACTGTGGGGAGGCAAAGGGAAGTAATTGGGAATTCTGGATTGTTATGATGTCAGCTGAAGTGTGAAACACATTAGATTGTCGGTAAAGTTGTCACTTAATTAAATTCATGAAGTAGCACTTACCTGAGTGTGGGTTTCTGCAGGCCTTTAATCCAGTACTGTTTTGCTCAGGTTCAGTATCCCCCTGCCTCTCTGACCAACTCCTCCTTTCCTCAGACCTGACTTTTTAAAAGAGCATGCTCAGCAACCACTATCAGAGTGAATACCCACTCGTCACCCATCCAATTATAGCATTACCCAGTACCTGCACATGGCAGAAGATAAGCTACTTGATTGACAACTGAAGCAACTTATCTTTAGATTAGATATGTAAAGAAAATAGGTTGAGATCAACAAAAAAAAATTTAATCCAGTGACATACATTCCAAATTTCAGACATAAGATGCATCAGCTAGAGCAACTTAAGACCTACAAACCCCCCCCACCAAAACCCTATTTTGCAATAATTACGCAACATCCAGCATTCCTGGATATTCACTGTTAAGTGCGCTGGTGAATGTGCTGTTATTTTGCAGCAACCAATTAGATGTTCCCTGGTCTACTGCAGTGAATTCGGTTGTCTGTCTTCAGAACTTATTATATTGCCAAGTAGGTAAGTGGTTGAGGTTTATGTAAGATTAAAAAACATGTGCCTCCAATGATGCTGCTTAAACATCTAAAGAAGAATATAAGAGACTATTTAGTGACCTGTGGTCTTTGGATGTTCTTAAAGGATGTTTTTGACAAGGATGAATTATTATCACTAAATGTTTTTTATTGGCTTACCACTTTGCATGGTAAAGCTACACTGGCTACTCATGTGGCGTTTTGAGCCTGTGCCTGCTGTAAGACCATGAAACATTATTTTTTATGGTGTAATAATTAAGGAATGATAGTGGAAATCAGGAATGAGCCAGTGATTTTACACTTTATACTCATTTTAATTTATCTGTTTATTGTCTTTGGTGCAGCTATTTAGGTAGATGTAAATGAATCTGTATTCAAAGGAATAGAATGTTTTAACTTATTGAGTAGATGAAGGATTCCTTCTAAAGCTTAAACAATTTGGAAATAGCCGTTTTATTCTGTTTTGTGTCATTTTTTTAATTCAAAAGTGTAAACGTGCAGGATAAGGTACCATGTGGGAACATGTCAGATAAGCTATTAAATGACCAGCAAACACAGAAAGGAGGAGACTTTGCGGGGTTTATTCTGCTGGGCACATGCTTGTATTGCACGTACTATAATTAACCCTTTAATAACGGAATGTTAGTGAAATGCTGTAATGAACTTAAAGGGTAAGAATGTGATAATGTGGTAATGAGTGAAGAACTGTAACAGCAGTCATTTTCAATGAAAATTACAGTAGTTGAAGGATAAAAACAGGTTTGAGAGTTTAGGGTCATTTAGGGTATTTCTACGAGGGTGTTCATGAAATCTAGAATCTAGCTCTTCCACAGTGACTGTTATCTAGGTGGCATCAACACTTAATCTTAAATTCCCAATTACGCATCAGCTGAAATAAATCACATTTCAAGTTTGCTTGCTACAGCTGTGAGTAAAGTATAGTAACTTATAGCTGGAGAGTTAGTCCTAAGGAAGGAACCAGCTTAAAATAATTTGCCAAGTTATTGAACTAATTGCTTTTATTATCCAGAGGGAATGGCAGGATTTTTAAAGCAGCATCATAGAGGGAATAAACATGTAAGCAAATTGAATTGGGTGTGCACTAGGCTTCTATTTGTAGTATAGGTACTAAGGTTAGTTGTTGTAACATTAGTTGCGTTGATAGTACCAGATCACAAAAAAAAGTAGATGTTACATTAGTAGGAATTAGAGATGGGATCCGAGTTCAACTTGGACCCGGATCCGACACGGAACCCCTCATTTCTTAAATCCGAATGTTAGGTCCGAACCAGACGAATCGTTCGGATTTCGGATCGTGTTTTCGCTTTTTATTGAATTTTCTAAAACACCCTCGAACGTTGATAATACGGTCAGAAACTCGAAAATAGTTTCAGATGGTATTTTCGTGGATTTTAGAGCATTTTCAAAAAAATAGCCACAAACTGTCGATAAAAATCGAAAATGCGCTCGAAGTCCCAAATTAAGTTCCATTTTCGGATCTTCGGGATTTTCCCAAGATCTGAAAACCCCAAAAAAGGGAACAAACCCAACAGTTTCGCCCATCTCTACTAGGAATGCACAGCTTGGCCATGTACCAGTAGGACCTGTGACAAAGGGGTCTTCTGGACCATGTTTAATGTGATCCTGCTTTGTGTGAGTGATCCCAGGTATAAAATGGCCAAACCATTTCACAAGAGCTCATGAGTGCACTTCCAGCTCAATAAAGGGTCCGGAAGTCTCTACGCCTTTGTTCCTCGTACCTTACACACCTGATTTGCTCAATGACTTTAACCAGCACTTTCGAGTCATTAGGACCTCTAGCATTAAGTGCCTTGTTTCCCATTAAATCATTATTGTACAGGTGTCGTGTAATAAAAATAACCTTTCTTGTGGTCTCTAGTATGCATTCAATTTCCCCAATACATTAATATCATTGTATTTATCGCTATTACTGGAAGGTCATGAAGGTTAACTTATTAGAACAAACAAGTTTGTTTAATTTTTATGACAAAAGTTCTTGTACATTACACAGTTCTGACCCTTACAAAGGAATAAAATAGATGCAACTAAAGCCTTGCAGAATTCTATGAAAATTGTGTACATTGCATGAGGGATAATGGATAAACACATCTGGGAATGAATGCATGATCATTATTGTATTGC
This sequence comes from Hymenochirus boettgeri, assembly GCA_019447015.1. Taxonomy (NCBI): domain Eukaryota; kingdom Metazoa; phylum Chordata; class Amphibia; order Anura; family Pipidae; genus Hymenochirus; species Hymenochirus boettgeri. The sequence continues at coordinate 7,599,352 of CM033473.1, read as the reverse complement.
TCCCGACTAAGCAGAGGTGTAAATGTATTGTCTGTGCTATGCAGCAGCACCAATCAGCTGTCCTATAAGAACTGAGTAAAAAGCTAACATCCGATTGGCTCCTGCAAATTTATAGCACAGCAAAAATTTATATAACATTACACATATTCTATATCGTACTGATATAGGTACATTCTCGTTTAGCTTGGCTTTCATTGTTTTCTAGCACTTATTATTTAGCATTTTTACCCAAAGGGGGAAAATAACATTGATTTAAACGCTGTTGTTTAAGCCCTTTAAAAGCTGCTGAAAGTGCTGAACGAATGAGCTGTAAAGGTCACTGGAATAGTAAACAGAATATGTAGTGAACTGTACTATGATGTCAAATGCTCCATGTGGACTTTAATAATATAGATTTGAATGATGTCAGGGTGGAAATATTTGGAACATTGGCAACCAACTCCAATAGAAATCGGGGGGCTTGATTTTATTGTGATCATATGTGTCTGCATATTATTTTGCTAAATAGCTCTATTGGATTTATGGTATATATCACATTGTCATATTGTAATATGGGTTGGACATGGTCACGCTCCTTTGGGGGCTTGTTTTCCAGGCAGGGCTGCTCAGTAATACCAATGATAGCCCGCTTTAGATTTAAATATTAAACATAGAGAACGAGAGACTTGATATTGCTCATTTTTATCATTTTACTCTGTAGGGACCTTAAACTGGATAATATTCTTCTGGATGCTGAAGGTCACTGCAAATTGGCGACTTTGGGATGTGTAAGGAAGGAATATTGAATGGGGTGACTACGACAACCTTCTGTGGAACACCAGACTACATAGCGCCGGAGGTATTTCTTCTTTATAGATATCCATGGGCAGTATTGCTGTTTATAATAGAATAGATAGGAAGGGTGTCCATTGGACTATACCAGATCTGTGTGGCGCCATTTTGAAGGACGTGACTTCATAATATAAAGCCGGTTAGACGAAAGATAACACTGGTTTCCTATTACCACACCAATACCTCTCATCCCCTCCCTGCCGGCTTTAATGGGTGGTACCCACATGGCAGATCCATCAGACAGGCAGTGAGGAAGCATAAGGTGGTCATCCATCCCGGAGAAAATTCCACCACAGCTGATTGGCCAAACAAATAATTGTTACAGAGCCGTCAAGTGTAAGATTGCTACTTGGTCACCATAGAGAATCAAGTCTTCCTTAGCGGATCAACCTCGCACCCTCAGATTGACTGTAGAGCGACAGTCAATGTAGAAACAGAAATAAATAAGTCTCATAAACAGGAGGTCCTGCACTCTATAGATGTTTTCTGCTCTTGTCCAAAGGAAACTGGCAGGTTAAGTCAAGGATTTTATTAGCTACAGCGTGTGTCATTTCCACTTAAATAAAACGATGAGGGCATTAATGACACGCCCCAGTGCCAATTAATTTAATTAAACCATAATCTGCTTGTGTCTATGCATCACTGTTTATATTGACACTACCCATTGCACGGCTGGTGTAATACAAGTCTAAACTCAACAGGCCTGGTGTGTGCCTATAATGTTAAGAGCTTTCTGTAAGTGGATCATTTGTTTTCAAAATTTAATTTATTGTTTGAAAGAAGAGCAAGTCCAGCCCTTGAACGAAAAAATTTGATACAGGAAAGTCTGCAAAAAACTGGCAAAAGTTAAAAATCTTAGAGATGAAAGACCTAACCTGAAATCCTGATGTTTTGTTACATCTTGTAATACCTCCTGGTGTCTTTCCTGTTAGCAGCTGTCAGTCATGGATGTGACAGTTGACATCACAAGCCAATGATTGAATGCTATTCCCCTGTCTTCTCTAAACATGTCCAAGCTTGGAGAGGAGGCAGAAACCATTTGAGATTCAAATGGAAGGGGGAGAAGAACATTTAGCTGTATAACAGGTTAGTCATCTGCCAGCTTTATAACTATTGCGGTTTTGGAGTTCAGGGATTGATTTACCTACATTATATTAACCAGGTCTAAGAGTACTGCCATTATATGAGTTTTCAGTAAATGAAAGGTCATAACTAGAAAGAGGTTGACTCTGGATTCTTGGACCGAGCCATGCAGCAGAGCCAACCTCTTTCTAGTAAGGACAATGGCACAGTTTCACAAAATGCCCCTGGAGTTGGCAAGGATAGGATTACCAGTGTGTTCTATTTATGAACGCTATTGATGGTTTGTAACCCTTCAAATTCATCAGAACAGAGCTTATCGTTGCCTTGAATATATTCATTTAATGTGCCCTTTCCTTATGTTAAAACGCCACTTTCTGCTAAATAGATCCTTCAGGAGTTGGAATATGGGCCCTCAGTGGATTGGTGGGCATCGGTGTTCTAATGTACGAGATGATGGCCGGCCAACCCCCCTTTGAAGCTGACAATGAAGATGACCTCTTTGAATCCATCCTTCATGATGATGTTCTCTACCCGGTTTGGCTCAGCAAGGAAGCCGTTAGCATTTTGAAAGCAGTGGGTCTTTTATTGTGTTTATTGGATAACAAAAAAAGAAAAATTGAATAAAAGAGCCACTACCCCACAGGGAGTTCAAACGCAGTTCATAATGCCACTGTTAGGATATCGGTGGGATGAATTACGCTTCTGGTGGGAAAGGAACATTATTTGACTTCTCTCAATCTCTGTGTAACCTGAACGTTAAGAAGTTAAGGCACAATAAAGCTAATCTCGTTTTATCTCTTTGTAGCTCCCAAAAAATTGCCTTGTGCCAAGTCAACTGGAAAGCTAGGGAATGTAGCTTAGCACTGTATCCAATATTCCCAGTGATTGGTTAACTCCCCTGGTGCATCCCCAGAGAACCTAACCTGAAATGCATTTGTATGAGCTGTGCAGTGGGTAAGAATCACTGGGCCCCCTGCAAAACTAGATGGGTGATGGGGCCCTATCGTGGGGCCCCTATCCGTGCTTCAGCCACAGTGGTTTTTTTTGGGAGAAGGCTATATCTGTCATATGAAAAATAAGAAGATGGGGCCCCTTTGGCTCCCGGGCCCCCCTCAGTTGCTCCCCTGCTCCCTGGTAATTACACCCCTGGAGCTATGGAATATAGGTATAGGTATAGGTTTCTAGCCATATGAGAAACAAAACAATTAAGCTGCAGCTACAGGATTTCTTAGTCTTTAAGGGTTAAATTGTATTTGTGTCCAACAATGTTTGTACTTAATCAATAGAACAGGCAGGGCCCAGTTTAAAATGAATTTGGAAGATTCCTTTATTTTAACCATGTTTCAGGTTGTCAGGTATTTTTAAGGTCTTCTTCCACTGTGCTGCTCATTCTTCCTCATCCTCATCTATTCTGCTCCCCTTCCAACTTCCCCTTCTATTATTCTGCCTTTTCCTCGATTCTGCTCTTGTGTCCTTCTCATTACTGGAGATGGACTAGGACTTGAACTCGAACCAGAGAGTAGAGAGAACTATTCGAGTTGAATGGACTCAGAACTTCTCAAATATCCCGGACCCGGATTTCTCGGACTTTCAATAATTATCGAATGTTCGAATGTTTGAGGCGAGTGAATATGCGAGTAAAATGTCTATTATACCAATACGCGAGTAAATATCGAATATCGAATCCGCGAGTAAAATGTCTATTATACCAATACGCAAGTAAATATCGAATATCGAATATACGAGTAAAATGTCTATTATACCAATACGCAAGTAAATATCGAATTATCGAATATGCGAGTAAAATGTCTATTATACCAATACGCGAGTAAATATCGAATATCGAATCCACAAGTAAAATGTCTATTATACCAATACGCAAGTAAATATCGAATTATCGAATATGCGAGTAAAATGTCTATTATACCAATACGCGAGTAAATATCGTATTATCGAATATGCGAGTAAAATGTCTATTATACCAATACGCGAGTAAATATCGAATATCGAATCCACAAGTAAATGTCTATTATACCAATACGCGAGTAATATCGAATATCGAATATGCGAGGTAAAATGTCTATTTACAATAAGCGTAAATATCGAATATCGAATCCACAAGTAAAATGTCTATTATACCAATACGCAAGTAATATCGAATTATCGAATATGCGAGTAAAATGTCTATTATACCAATACGCGAGGTAAATATCGTATTATCGAATATGCGAGTAAAATGTCTATTATACCAATACGGAGTAAATATCGAATATCGAATCCACAAGTAAAATGTCTATTATACCAATACGGGAGTAAATATCGAATTATCGAATATGCGAGTAAAATGTCTATTATACCAATACGCGAGTAAATATCGAATATCGAATCCACAAGTAAAATGTCTATTATACCAATAAGCAGTAAATATCGAATTATCGAATATGCGGAGTAAAATGTCTATTATACCATACGCAAGTAAATATCGAATTATCGAATATGCGAGTAAAATGTCTACATTACCAATACGCAAGTAAATATCGAATTATCGAATATGTGAGTAAAATGTCATTATACCAATACGCGAGTAAAATCGAATTATCGAATATGCGAGTAAAATGTCTATTATACCAATAGCGAGTAAATAACGAATTATCGAATCCAGAGTAAAAATGTCTATTATACCAATACGCGAGTAAATATCAATTTATAATATACAAGTAAAATGTTCATTATACCAAACGCGAGTAAATATCGAATTATCGAATATGCGAGTAAAATGTCTATATACCCATACGCGAGTAAAATCCAATTATCTAATATACAAGTAAAATGTCTATTATACCAATACGCGAGTAAATATCGATTATCGAATCCACGTGTAAAATGTTATTATACCAATACGCGAGTAAATATCGAATATCGAATCCGCGAGTAAAATGTCTATTATACCAATACGCGAGTAAATATCGAATATCGAATCGCGAGTTAAAATGTCTATTATACCAATACGCGAGTAAATATCGAATATCGAATCCGCGAGTAAAATGTCTATTATACCAATACGCGAGTAAATATCGAATATCGAATCGCGAGTAAAATGTCTATTATACCAATACGCGAGTAAAATATCGAATACGAATCCGCGAGTAAAATGTCTATTATACCAATACGCGAGTAAATATCGAATTATCGAATATGCGATAAAATGTTCTATTATACCAATACGTGAGTAAATACGAATTACGAATATACAAGTAAAATGTCTATTATACCAATACGCGAGTAAATACGAATATCGAATCCGCGAGTAAAATGTCTATATACCAATACGCGAGTAAATATCGAATTACGAATATGTGAGTAAAATGTCTATTATACCAATACGCGAGTAAATATCGAATATGTGGTAAATGTCTATTATACCAATACCGGTAAATATCGAATTAACGAATATGTGAGTAAAATGTCTATTATACCAATACGTGAGTAAATATCGAATTATCGAATATGTGAGTAAAATGTCTATTATACCAATACGCGAGTAAATATCAAATTAACGAATCTGCGAGTAAAATGTCTATTATACCAATACACGAGTAAATATCGAATTAACGAATCTGCGAGTAAAATGTCTATTATACCAATACACGAGTAAATATCGAATTATCGAATATGGGAGTAAAATGTCTATTATACCAATACGCGAGTGTAAATATCGAATTATCGAATATGGGAGTAAAATGTTATTATACCAATACGCGAGTAAATATCGAATTATCGAATATGTGAGTAAAATGTCTATTATACCAATACGTGAGTAAATATCGAATATCGAATCCACGAGTAAAATGTCTATTATACCAGTACGCGAGTAAATATCGAATATCGAATATGTGAGTAAAAATGTCTATATACCAATACGCGAGTAAATATCGAATCGAATCCGCGAGTAAAATTTCTATTATACCAATACGTGAGTAAATATTGAATTAACGAATATACAAGTAAAATGTCATTATTACCAATACGCAAGTAAATATCGAATATCGAATATGTGAGTAAAATGTCTATTATACCATACGTGAGTAAATATCGAATTATCGAATATGTGAGTAAAATGTCTATTATACCAATACGTGAGTAAATATCGTATTATCGAATATGCGAGTAAAAAGTCTTTATACCAATACGCAAGTAAATATCGAATATCGAATATGTGAGTAAAATGTCTATTATACCAATACGCAAGTAAATATCAAATTATCGAATCCGCGAGTAAAATGTCTATTATACCAATACATGAGTAAATATCGAATTATCGGAATATGTGAGTAAAATGTCTATTATACCAATACGCGAGTAAATATCGAATTAACGAATATACAAGTAAAATGTCTATTAATCAATTCGCAAGTAAATATCAATTATCGAATATGAGAGTAAATGTCTATTTTACCAATACGTGAGTAAATATCGAATATGTGAGTAAAATGTTTATTTTACCAATACGTGTGTAAATTATACGAATACATATACGAATTGTTATCTGGGCCGAATTGACTGTTTACACCAGGCCAACCTGAAATCATCAGAGCAATAGCACACGTGTCAGGCGGGGACCTACCACCTTCTGTTCACACTAGCAAGCTGTCGGCCCGGGGGAAAATCACTGTTGGTCCCGGTGGTAAACTTGCAGAGGCCGATTTTGCACCCCATAGGAGACACTTGCATTGGCCCATGACTTATCAACATTTGACTTATCGACACGCCTGATCGCCCGTTCATCCGATTTGTCACAGGTGTCTTCCCAATGTTTTCATCAATGTTATTATGGGTGTAAAGTCGTTGGCAACGTGACCCACAAGGCAGTACAAGTAAGAGATAATTTAGGGCTGGCCACTTTGGCAGCAAGGTAAATAAATTGTTATTGCTAAACAGAAAGGAGCCAAGACAACAGTACTTACTATCTTAGTATCGTGGCTCACACTTGCACAATAGTTGTCTGTCATTCACTAACGAGAGCGCTACACAGTCGGGTTTTCATCCTATGCAAAGCAGCCAACAAGGCAATACCATTGGATACTGGATAAGGGTATTGTCCCTTTCTCATTATTGTGTGTACCTACCTTAAAGCTGGCCTGTAACCTAAACCTACACACATTTACATTAGAAATATTCCCCACTATTGACACCAAGAAGTGAGATTGTCTCTCCATAAGGTAGATTGCTCTCATAAGGTTGATTGTCTCTCCATAAGGTAGATTGTCTCTCCATATAAGGTTAGATTGGCTCTCCATAAGGTAGATTGTTCTCCAAGGTTGATTGTCTCCCATAAGGTTGATTGTTCTCCATAGGTTGATTGTCTCTCCATAAGGTAGTGTCTCTCCATAGGTAGATTTTGTCTTCTCCATAAGGTAGATTGTCTCTCCATAAGGTAGATTGTCTCTCCATAAGGTGATTGTCTCTTCATAAGGTAGATGTCTCTCCATAAGGTAGATTGTCTCTCCATAAGGTAGATTGCTCTCCATAAGGAGATTGTCTCTCCATAGGTGATTGTCTCTCCATAAGGTAGATTGTCTCCCATAAGGTAGATTGTCTCTCCATAAGGTAGATGTCTCTCCATAAGGTAGATTGTCTCTCATAAGGTTTGATTGTCTCTCCATAAGGTAGATTGTCTCTCCATATGGTAGATTGTCTCTCCATATGGTAGATTGTCTCTCCATATGGTAAGGATTGTCTTCCATATGGGTAGATTGTCTCTCCATAAGGTAGATTGTCTCTTCATAAGGTAGATTGTCTCTCCATATGGTGATTGTCGCTTCATATGGTAGATTGTCTCTCCATAAGGTAGATTGTCTCCATAGGTTGATTGTCTCTTCCATAAGGTTAGAATGTCTTCCATATGGTAGATTGTCTCTCCATATGGTAGATGTCTCTCCATATGGTAGATTTGTCTCTCCATAAGGTAGATTGTCTCTTCATAAGGTAGATTGTCTCTCCATAAGGTAGATTGTCTCTCCAAGGTAGATTGTCTCTCATAAGGTAGATGTCTCTCAATAGGTAGAGTGGTCTATTCAGAAGGTAGATTGTCTCTCCATATGGTAGATTGTCTCTCCATATGGTTAGATTGTCTCTCATATAGTCTCTCATAGTAGATTGTCTCCATAAGGTAGATTGTCTCTCCATAAGGTAGATTGTCTCTCCATAAGTGAGATTGTCTCTATATGGTAGATTGTTCTCCATATTGGTAGATTGTTCTCCATATGGTAGATTGTCTTCCCATATGGAGAGACAATCTACCATATGGAGAGACAATCTACCATATGAAGAGACAATCTACCTTATGGAGAGACAATCTACCTTATGGAGAGACAATCTACCTTATGGAGAGACAATCTACCTTATGGAGAGACAATCTACCTTATGGAGAGACAATCTACCATATGGAGAGACAATCTACCATATGGAGAGACAATCTACCTTATGAAGAGACAATCTACCTTATGGAGAGACAATCTACCATATGGAGAGACAATCTACCATATGGAGAGACAATCTACCATATGGAGAGACAATCAACCTTATGGAGAGACAATCTACCTTATGGAGAGACAATCTACCATATGGAGAGACAATCTACCATATGGAGAGACAATCTACCTTATGAAGAGACACAATGCACCTTATGGAGAGACAATCTATACCTTGGAGAGACAATCTACCATATGGAGAGACAATCTACCATATGGAGTAGACAATCTACCCTATGGAGAGACAATCTACCTTATGGAGAGACAATCAACCTTTATGGAGAGACAATCTACCTTATGGAGAGACAATCTACCTTATGGAGATCTCTCACATCTACCTTATGGAGAGACAATCTACCTTATGGAGAGACAATCAACCTTCTGGGAGAGACCAATCACCCTTAATGGAGAGACAATCTACTTATGGAGAGACAATCTACCTTATGGGAGACATCTACCTTATGGAGAGCAATCAACCTTATGGAGAGACAATCAACCTATGGAGAGACAATCTACCTTATGGAGAGACAATCTACCTTATGGAGAGACAATCTACCTTATGGAGAGACAATCAACCTTATGGAGAGACAATCTACCTTATGGAGAGACAATCTACCTTCTTGGTGTCATATAGTGGGGAATATTTCTAATGTAAAATGTGTGTAGGTTTAGGTTACAGGCCAGCTTTAAGGTAGGTACACACAATAATGAGAAAGGGACAATACCCTTATCCAGTATCCAATGGTATTGCCCCTTGTTGGCTGCTTTGCATAGGATGAAAACCCGGGACTGTGTAGCGCTCTCGTTAGTGAATGACAGACAATCTATTGTGCAAGTGTGAGCCACGATACTAAGATAGTAAGTACTGTTGTCTTGGCTCCTTTCTGTTTAGCAATAACAATTTATTTACCTTGCTGCCAAAGTGGCCAGCCCTAAATTATCTCTTACTTGTACTGCCTTGTGGGTCACGTTGCACAACGACTTTACACCCATAAATAAACATTGATGAAAACATTGGGAAGACACCTGTGACAAATCGGATGAACGGGCGATCAGGCGTGTCGATAAGTCAAATGTTGATAAGTCATGGGCCAATGCAAGGTCTCCTATGGGGTGCAAAATCGGCCTCTGCAAGTTTACCGGGACCAACAGTGATTTTCCCCGGGCCGACAGCTTGCTAGTGGTGAACAGAAGGTGGTAGGTACCAGCCTGACACGTGTGCTATTGCATCTGATGATTTCAGGTTGGCCTGGTGTAAACAGTCAAGTCGGCCCAGATAACAATTCGTATATGTATTCGTATAATTTACACACGTATTGGTAAAATAAACATTTTACTCACATATTCGATATTTACTCACGTATTGGTAAAATAGACATTTTACTCTCATATTCGATAATTTGATATTTACTTGCGAATTGATATAATAGACATTTTACTTGTATATTCGTTAATTCGATATTTACTCGCGTATTGGTATAATAGACATTTTACTCACATATTCGATAATTCGATATTTACTCATGTATTGGTATAATAGACATTTTACTCGCGGATTCGATAATTTGATATTTACTTGCGTATTGGTATAATAGACATTTTACTCACATATTCGATATTCGATATTTACTTGCGTATTGGTATAATAGACATTTTACTCGCATATTCGATAATACGATATTTACTCACGTATTGGTATAATAGACATTTTACTCACATATTCGATAATTCGATATTTACTCACGTATTGGTATAATAGACATTTTACTCACATATTCGATATTCGATATTTACTTGCGTATTGGTATAATAGACATTTTACTTGTATATTCGTTAATTCAATATTTACTCACGTATTGGTATAATAGAAATTTTACTCGCGGATTCGATATTCGATATTTACTCGCGTATTGGTATAATAGACATTTTTACTCACATATTCGATATTCGATATTTACTCGCGTACTGGTATAATAGACATTTTACTCGTGGATTCGATATTCGATATTTACTCACGTATTGGTATAATAGACATTTTACTCACATATTCGATAATTCGATATTTACTCGCGTATTGGTATAATAGACATTTTACTCCCATATTCGATAATTCGATATTTACTCGCGTATTGGTATAATAGACATTTTACTCCCATATTCGATAATTCGATATTTACTCGTGTATTGGTATAATAGACATTTTACTCGCAGATTCGTTAATTCGATATTTACTCGTGTATTGGTATAATAGACATTTTACTCGCAGATTCGTTAATTTGATATTTACTCGCGTATTGGTATAATAGACATTTTACTCACATATTCGATAATTCGATATTTACTCACGTATTGGTATAATAGACATTTTACTCACATATTCGATATTCGATATTTACTTGCGTATTGGTATAATAGACATTTTACTCGCATATTCGATAATTCGATATTTACTCCCGTATTGGTATAATAGACATTTTACTTGTGGATTCGATATTCGATATTTACTCGCGTATTGGTATAATAGACATTTTACTCGCATATTCGATAATTCGATATTTACTCGCGTATTGGTATAATAGACATTTTACTTGTGGATTCGATATTCGATATTTACTCGCGTATTGGTATAATAGACATTTTACTCGCATATTCGATAATTCGATATTTACTTGCGTATTGGTATAATAGACATTTTACTCGTATATTCGATATTCGATATTTACTTGCGTATTGGTATAATAGACATTTTACTCGCGGATTCGATATTCGATATTTACTCGCGTATTGGTATAATAGACATTTTACTCGCATATTCACTCGCCTCAAACATTCGAACATTCGATAATTATTGAAAGTCCGAGAAATCCGGGTCCGGGATAATTTGAGAAGTCTGAGTCCATTCAAACTCGAATAGTTCGGCTCTAACTCTGGTTCGAGTTCAAGTCCTAGTCCATCTCCAGTAATGAGAAGGACACAAGGGAGCAGAATCGAGGAAAAGGCAGAATAATAGAAGGGGAAGTTGGAAGGGGAGCAGAATAGATGGAGGATGAGGAGGAGAATGAGCAGCACAGTGGAAGAAATCCTTAAAAATACCTGACAACCTGGAAACATGGTTAAAATAAAGGAATCTTCCAAATTCATTTTAAACTGGGCCCTGCCTGTTCTATTGTATTAAGTACAAACATTGTTGGACGACAAATACAATTTAACCCTTAAAGACTAAGAAATCCTGTAGCTGCAGCTTAATTGTATTTGTTTCTCATATGGCTAGAAACCTATACCTATACCTATATTCCATAGCTCCAGGGGTGTAATTACCAGGGAGCAGGGGAGCAACTGAGGGGGGGCCCGGGAGCCAAAGGGGCCCCATCTTCTTATTTTTCATATGACAGATATAGCCTTCTCCCAAAAAAAACCACTGTGGCTGAAGCACGGATAGGGGCCCCACGGATAGGGGCCCCATCACCCATCATAGTTTTGCAGGGGGCCCAGTGATTCTTACGCCACTGCACAGCTCTATACAAATGCATTTCAGGTTAGGTTCTCTGGGGATGCACCAGGGGGAGTTAACCAATCAGCTGGGAATATTGGATATCAGTGCTAAGCTACATTCCCTAGCTTTCCAGTTGACTTGGCACAAGGCAGATTTTTTGGGAGCTACAAGAGAGATAAAACGAGATTAGCTTTATTGTGCCTTAACTTCTTAACGTTCAGGTTTACACAGAGATTGAGAGAAGTCAAACATAATGTTCCTTTCCCACCAGAAGCGTAATTCATCCCAGGCCCGATATCCTAACAGTGGCATTATGAACTGCGTTTGAACTCCCTGTGGGGTAGTGGCTCTTTTAGTCAATTTTTCTTTTGTTTGTTATCCAATAAACACAAATAAAAGACTCACTGCTTTCAAAATGCTAACGGCTTCCTTGCTGAGCCAAACCGGGTAGAGAACATCATCATGAAGGATGGATTCAAAGAGGTCATCTTCATTGTCAGCTTCAAAGGGGGGTTGGCCGGCCATCATCTCGTACATTAGAACACCGAGTGCCCACCAATCCACTGAGGGCCCATATTCCAACTCCTGAAGGATCTATTTAGCAGAAAGTGGCGTTTTAAACATAAGGAAAGGGCACATTAAAATGAATATATTCAAGGCAACGATAAGCTCTGTTCTGATGAATTTGAAGGGTTACAAACCATCAATAGCGTTCATAAATAGAACACACTGGTAATCCTATCCTTGCCAACTCCAGGGGCATTTTGTGAAACTGTGCCATTGTCCTTACTAGAAAGAGGTTGGCTCTGCATGGCTCGGTCCAAGAAATCCAGAGTCAACCTCTTTCTAGTTATGACCTTTCATTTACTGAAAACTCATATAAATGGCAGTACTCTTAGACCTGGTTAAATAATATGTAGGTAAATCAATCCCTGAACTCCAAAACCGCAATAGTTATAAAGCTGGCAGATGACTAACCTGTTATACAGCTAAATGTTCTTCTCCCCCTTCCATTTGAATCTCAAATGGTTTCTGCCTCCTCTCCAAGCTTGGACATGTTTAGAGAAGACAGGGGAATAGCATTCAATCATTGGCTGTGATGTCAACTGTCACATCCATGACTGACAGCTGCTAACAGGAAGAACCAGGAGGTATTACAAGATGTAACAAAACATCAGGATTTCAGGTTAGTCTTTCATCTCTAAGATTTTTAACTTTTGCAGTTTTTTGCAGACTTTCCTGTATCAAATTTTTCGTTCAAGGGCTGGACTTGCTCTTCTTTCAAACAATAAATTAAATTTTGAAAACAAATGATCCACTTACAGAAAGCTCTTAACATTATAGGCACACACCAGGCCTGTTGAGTTTAGACTGTATTACACCAGCCGTGCAATGGGTAGTGTCAATATAAACAGTGATGCATAGACACAAGCAGATTATTGGTTTAATTAAATTAATTGGCACTGGGGCGTGTCATTAATGCCCAGTCATCGTTTTATTTAAGTGGAAATGACACACGCTGTAGCTAATAAAATCCTTGAACTTTAACCTGCCAGTTTCCTTTGGAAGCAAGAGCAGGAAACATTCTATAGAGTGCAGGACCTCCTGTTTATGAGACTTATTTATTTCTGTTTCTACATTGACTGTCGCTCTACAGTCAAATCTGGAGGGTGCGAGGTTGATCGCTTAAGGAAGACTTGATTCTCTATGGTGACCAAGTAAGCAATCTTACACTTGACGGCTCTGTAACAATTATTTGTTTGGCCAATCAGCTGTGGTGGAATTTTCTCCGGGATGGATGACCCACCTTATGCTTCCTCACTGCCTGTCTGATGGATCTGCCAGTGGTGGGTACCAACCATTAAAGCCGGCAGGGAGGGGATGAGAGGTATTGGTGTGGTAATAGGGAAACCAGTGTTATCTTTACGTCTATAACCGGCTTTATATTATGAAGTCACGTCCTTCAAAATGGCGCCACACAGATCTGGTATAGTCCAATGGACACCCTTCCCTATCTATTCTATTAATAAACAGCAATACTGCCCATGGATATCTATAAATGAAGAAATACCTCCGGCGCTATGTAGTCTGGTGTTCCACAGAAGGTTGTCGTAGTCACCCCATTCAATATTCCTTCCTTACACATCCCAAAGTCAGCCAATTTGCAGTGACCTTCAGCATCCAGAAGAATATTATCCAGTTTAAGGTCCCTACAGAGATAAAATGATAAAAATGAGCAATATCAAGTCTCTCGTTCTCTATGTTTATATTTAAATCTAAAGCGGGGCTATCATTGGTATTACTGAGCAGCCCTGCCTGGAAAACAAGCCCACCAAAGGAGCGTGACCATGTCCAACCCATATTACAATATGACAATGTGATATTACCATAAATCAATAGAGCTATTTAGCAAAATAATATGCAGACACATATGATCACAATAAAATCAAGCCCCCCGATTTCTATTGGAGGTTGGTGCCAATGTTCCAAATATTTCCACCCTGACATCATTCAAATCTATATTATTAACAGTCACATGGAGCATTTGACATCATAGTACAGTTCACTACATATTCTGTTTACTATTCCAGTGACCTTTACAGCTCATTCGTTCAGCACTTTCAGCAGCTTTTAAAGGGCTTAAAAACAAACAGCGTTTAAATCAATGTTATTTTCCCCCTTTGGGTAAAAATGCTAAATAATAAGTGCTAGAAAACAATGAAAGCCAAGCTAAACGAGAATGTACCTATATCAGTACGATATAGAATTATGTGTAATGTTTATAAATTTTGCTGTGCTATAAATTTGCAGGAGCCAATCGGATGTTAGCTTTTTACTCAGTTCTTATAGGACAGCTGATTGGTGCTGCTGCATAGCACAGACAAATACATTTACACCTCTGCTTAGTCGGGAGCAATACAATAATGATCATGCATTCATTCCCAGATGTGTTTATCCATTATCCCTCATGCAATGTACACAATTTCATAGAAATTCTGCAAGGCTTTAGTTGGCATCTTTATTCCTTTGTAAGGGTCAGAACTGTGTAATGTACAGAAGAACTTTTGTCATAAAAATTAAACAAACTTGTTGGTTCTAATAAGTTAACCTTCATGACCTTCCAGTAATAAGCGATAATACAATGATATTAATGTATTGGGGAAATTGAATGCATACTAGAGACCACAAGAAAGGTTATTTTTATTACACGACACCTGTACAATAATGATTTAATGGGATAACAAGGCACTTAATGCTAGAGGTCTCTAATGACGTACGAAAGTGCTGGTTAAAGTCATTGAGCAAATCAAGGTGTGTAAGGTAAGAGGAACAAAGGCGTAGAGACTTCCGGACCCTTTATTGAGCTGGAAGTGCACTCATGAGCTCTTGTGAAATGGTTTGGCCAATTTTATACCTGGGATCACTCACACAAAGCAGGATCACATTAAACATGGTCCAGAAGACCCCCTTGTCACAGGTCCTACTGGTACATGGCCAAGCTGTGCATTCCTAGTAGAGATGGGCGAAACTGTTGGGTTTGTTCCCTTTTTTGGGGTTTTCAGATCTTGGGAAAATCCCGAAGATCCGAAAATGGAACTTAAATTTGGGACTTCGGAGCGCATTTTCGATTTTTATCGACAGTTTGTGGCTATTTTTGAAAATGCTCTAAAATATCCACGAAAATACCATCTGAAACTATTTTCGAGTTTCTGACCGTATTATCAAACGTTCGAGGGTGTTTTAGAAAATTCAATAAAAAGCGAAAACACGATCCGAAATCCGAACGATTCGTCTGGTTCGGACCTAACATTCGGATTTAAGAAATGAGGGGTTCCGTGTCGGATCCGGGTCCAAGTTGAACTCGGATCCCATCTCTAATTCCTACTAATGTAAACATCTACTTTTTTTATGGATCTGGTACTATCAACGCAACTAATGTTACAACTAACCTTAGTACCTATACATACAAAATAGAAGCCTAGTGCACACCCAATTCAATTTGCTTACATGTTTATTCCCTCTATGATGCTGCTTTAAAAATCCTGCCATTCCCTCTGGATAAATAAAAGCAATTAGTTCAATAACTTGGCCAAATTATTTTAAGCTGGTTCCTTCCTTAGGACTAACTCTCCAGCTATAAGTTACTATACTTTACTCACAGCTGTAGCAAGCAAACTTGAAATGTGATTTATTTCAGCTGATGCGTAATTGGGAATTTAGATTAAGTGTTGATGCCACCTAGATAACAGGTCACTGTGGAAGAGCTAGATTCTAGATTTCATGAACACCCTCGTAGAAATACCCTAAATGACCCTAAACTCTCAAAACCTGTTTTATCCTTCAACTACTGTAATTTTCATTGAAAATGACTGCTGTTACAGTTCTTCACTCATTACCACATTATCACATTCTTACCCTTTAAGTTCATTACAGCATTTCACTAACATTCCGTTATTAAAGGGGTTAATTATAGTACGTGCAATACAGAGCATGTGCCCAGCAGAATAAACCCGCAAAGTCTCCCTTTCTGTGTTTATGCTGGTCATTTAAATAGCTTATCTGACATGTTCCCACATGGTACCTTATCCTGCACGTTTACACTTTTGAATTAAAAAAATGAACAAAAACAGAATAAAACGGCTATTTCCAAATGTGTTGAAGCTTTAGAAGGAATCCTTCATCTACTCAATAAGTTAAAAACATTCTATTCCTTTGAATAACAGATTCATTTACATCTAACTAAATAGCTGCACCAAAGACAATAAACAGATAAATTAAAATGAGTATAAAGTGTAAAATCACTGGCTCATTCCTGATTTCCCACTATCATTCCTTAATTATTACACCATAAAAAATAATGTTTCATGGTCTTACAGCAGGCACAGGCTCAAAACGCCACATGAGTAGCCAGTGTAGCTTTACCATGCAAAAGTGGTAAAGCCAATAAAAAAACATTTAGTGATAATAATTCATCCTTGTCAAAAACATCCTTTAAGAACATCCAAAAGGACCACAGGTCACTAAATAGTCTCTATATTCTTTCTTTAGATGTTTAAGCAGCATCAGTGGGAGGCACATGTTTTATCTTTACATAAACCATCAACCACTTTACCTACTTGGCAATATAATAAAAGTTCTGAAGACAGACAACCGGAATTCACTGCAGTAGACCAGGGAACATCTAATTGGTTGCTGCAAAATAACAGCACATTCACCAGCGCACTTAACAGTGAATATCCAGGAATGCTGGAATGTTGCGTAATTATTGCAAAAATAGGGTTTTGGGGGGGGGAAATTCTTCTGTGGTGGACATGTTCTTTAAAGGATATGTACACTGGAATTTAAATTTTTTTTTGTTGATCTTCAACCTATTTCTTTACATATCTAATCTAAAGAATAAGTTGCTTCAGTTGTCAATCAAGTAGCTTATCTTCTGCCATGTGCAGGTACTGGGTAATGCTATAATTGGATGGGTGACAGTTGGGTAATTCACTCTGATAGTGGTTGCTGAGCATGCTCAGTTTAAAAAAAGTCAGGTCTGAGGAAAGGAGGAGTTGGTCAAGAGAGGCAGGGGGATACTGAACCTGAGCAAAACAAGTACTGGATTAAAGGCCTGCAGAAACCCACACCTCAGGGTAAGTGCTACTTACATGAATTTAATTAAGTGACAACTTTACCGACAATCTAATGTGTTTTCACACTTCAGCTGACATCATTAACAATCCAGAATTCCCAATTACTTCCCTTTGGCCTCCCCACAGTACAGAACCGGCTGCTCGGCTACTGCCAAAAAGCCTCTATGAGAATCGTAAATCCCATTTGAAGAGGACAAACAAACAAGAATTATTTAACAGACATTCATGGCTTCAGACAGCTAAAAATAAAGGGGAACTAAAGTCTCCAGACAATATTGTTCCAATAGACAAAGCACATTCACATAAACAAGCTGTGTCTCACCTCTCCCTTTGCTGATTTATGAAATTATCCTGTGGGCACTAGAGGTCCGCTCCCATATTCCACCTTAGCTGGGTGACACCCAGCTAAATGAACGCATTACACTTCACATTCTCTGTAGTGCTCAACAAATCAAAACAAGGAAGCTGCAGCCTTGCTGTAACGCTCCGGATCCCCTCGTATTCCCTCAGTCCGAATGCCCCAATCTATAACCACTATCTTCACCAATAGACAAGCCCCCATTTGCCGGGAGGCTAGATGTGCCTCACCGAACACAGTTGCCCCCTGGACTTAGAGTGCAAGGTATCCGAACTGAGGCCGGGAATACGAGAGAAGTCCAGAACGGAACTGACAGGCAAGGCACACGGAGAGATACAAAGGTCAGAGACAAAAATACGAGGTACAGACAAGGAGCAGGCAAAAGCAGGGTCAGGAACAGAGCAATAGGTCAGAACCAGAAGTCAGGCCGCCAGGCACGGTACAGAGGGTTAGGCAAAAGCGTAGTCAGGAACAGGCAAAGGTCGGTAACAGGAAATCTCAGATAAAGCACACCACGAGCAAGAATAGTAAACTAAACCACTATATCGGGCAGGGATACTAAGGGCTGATGGGTATAAATAACGCAGAGGGGTCAATGGGGAAAGGAGGACAGAGATATGTGAAGGGGATAGGATAGTTTAAACTTAACGAGCCCTCCTCCATCCAATGGGAAACCTGGAGGGGCGGAGGAAGTAGGAAGTGGTGAATGAACAAACTAACTAACCCTCCTCCGACCAATTGATGATTTAGAGGAGCAGAGGAGGTATGCAGCAGTGCCTGTGCATGTCTGCACAGCACTGGGGGCAGGCCAGCCGGATACGCGAGCACGAACAGACGTGCTCGAGCAAGAAGATCATGGGTGTGTGATGTCACCGCGCATCGAGAGCCGGGACAGAGGAGAGATGCCGCGGAATACCCGAGCAGGTAAGCTCTTTGTTACACTTGCTTCCTGAAAGCTGGCAGCCAATCGTATATAACAGCACAAAGACCCTCCCACGCCTTGACATTGATAAACAATGATAAATTCCTTTGCTTTTCACACACAAAAAAAAAGGTAATCTTTGAAGTGCATTTTTTAGCTAGCATGGATGTAAGAAAACAGAATATTAATTAAAAATTAAAAGTTTGGGGAATTGAACCTGCAACCTCATGTACTCATGTACTCAATCTATACTACTATCCTAATAGAGTTGCCATGTAGAAACGTTCGCTTTTGCTAGGAACAAAATGGAAACAAAAAAAGTAAGTCTGGGGCTTTGAACATGCGACTTATTGGACTGTGTGTTCCTAAACCAAGTGCCTAAGCAGGTAAGTCACCACAGCATATGCAAAGAATACAGGTACATTTAGAAGCTTTATTTACACTGGCTAGTAAGTCATTTTAGGGTAACTTTCAAAGTCTTATTGGGGACTTCTATATAGGTGTGGAGACTTGTGTAGAAAATACTATGTGCATGCTGGGGTCAGGGGGCATGGCTCTTTAAACTCATGGACTGTGAGTTGTACAGAATGGAAGTATTCTTCATTACAGAATCTATTACTTACATATACTGCATGCAACTTACTAGAGAAGAATCTTACAGGTGTTCTGGGGAGAAAAGATTATATATTAGTATTAAAAAAATATTAAAGGGCAAGTCCAATCAAAAAAAACTTTGTTCTAAAATGTAGATTACCCCCAAACCCTACTTTCACAATATTCACAGTTTCCAAAGATGCTCCTGAACTTTCTTACCAGACCCTGTCCCTCGCCGTCTAGGTGCCGCCCCCTTCCCGTTTCAAGCTTGTTTGGAGCAAAAAAAGGACCAGGGGACTTTACTTCCTGGTCATAGTTGTCAGGTAATTGGGCATGACATCACGTCGCACCTTAACTGACAGCCGCAACTAGAAAGTGGAGTGGCTGTCAGCAACAGAGGTAGAGTGGGAGCAGCGAGGGACAGGGTCAGGTAGGGAAGTTCAGGAGCGCCTTTTAAAACTGTGAATATTGCAAAGGTGGGGTTTGCGGGGTAATCTACATTTAAGAACAATTTTTTTTTTTCCCAGCGGACATGCCCTTTAAAGTGTATGAATGAAATCACAGCCTTTACAGGGAAAGAACTGTCACTCCAGAAGCAGAAATTATAATATTCCCCATACCTGACCTCTTACTAGGATCTGCCAGCACACTTTCTGCAACCATTAAGAAAATCAGCAGAGAAAAAAAGGGAGTGTCGCAGACACTACAAGAAGGCAGTGAGTAAGGGAGGGTGGGGAAAATGAGGAGCACTCACTAAACATTAATACTTTAATAACAAAGCAAGCACAGATAAATATGTGAGTACCGCCATTTTACTTCTCTCAAATTGTACTTTCATATAATGAAAAGTTGTTTGAGTGACCCTTTAAGTTTAGTTCTCCTTTAATGTAAAAATGCTATAAGCCCAAAAATGTCTAAATTACCTTTTTGTGTTGAAGCCTCATATTTACCTACCAGTTTAAATCCCGAAAAGCTTAAAACAGAAGTTAAAGTGGGTTTAGGGCTAAGAAGGGTATTAAAGTATTTTATAGGCTGGGAAACCCACTTTGAACAATCTTTTTTCTTTCTATGTGAACAATATTTAGCATATGTTTATATAATGCACAGAGAGAACATTTTCCCAAACACACTAATCCGGTTATGCAACAGTATTAACGTAATTCACTTCTTCTAATCATGAGGAGCACTTTAAATAAACTACTTGCAACAAGGCAGGAAGTTCCATTGTGCCAGCTACAAAAAAACATCATTTATGTCTTTTTGGCAGGATGTCTCTAGCAGACAAGGAGATGAACTTTTTAAGCTACGAATTTTGTGTTTTCTTTGCATACATGTTATATAAGGTGATGAGATAAAAATAGATATTTTATAAACAGTGTAAGACACGGACATTGCTTTCAGTATGTTGATTGGGGATTATGCTCAGAATGATCTCGTTTTCACCTATCAAAGCCATTCCGTACTTTTAAGATTACGGCTCTTAGGCAAAACCTGTTGTTAAGTCCCAAACCACAATAGTTAAAACGCTATATTATTTCGGCCTCTTCTCCAAGCTCTTTTACGTGTTCGCACATGCTCGGAGGAGGCAGTGGAATACCATTCAGTCATTGGCTGTTAGAGATGGCCGAACTTTCGAAAGTTCGGTCTGTTTTCAAACTATATGGAAAGTTCGAAAACGGACCCATTAAAGTCAATGGGAGTCAAATAGTTTGAAAAGTTTGAATGAAATACAATTAAAATATCAATGGTAACTTAATGTAAATGGCTGTGGGACCTGGGAAATGGTCTGGGGAACATGTTCCAATATCCAAAATTTGGGGAAAAAATCGATTATATTCTCCCACGTTTGATTTTCGATAATTATCCCATGAGCGATTCGAAGATCGTTCGATTTTCGAATTCGACGATTATCAAAAGTTCGAGAAATCTGGGTCCGGGACAGTTAGAGAAGTCCGAGTCCGTTCGAACTCTAACAGTTTGGCTGGAACTCGGGTTCGAGTTCTAGTCCATCTCTATAGGCTGTCATGTCAAGTGTCATATCCATGACTGACAGCAGCCAACCAGAAAACAGAAAGAGGGATAACAGAACACCAGACAGTGTTTTAGGTTAGTCTTAAGCTGGGTAAACACTAGCACGATCGGAAGAATATGATCCGAACTAACTGCTCACAGTTACGAGCGTAACTGCATAAGGAGACTTGGGACTGCAGATTTCTCCCAGCCGTGGCTGATTCCCTAAACTATAAGTACAGGGAGGCCACCATGGGCGATGGAAATTTTCGTGCTTTTCCAAATGTCTGCGAGCCCGACGAACGTTCACCACACACAGTAACGAGAAGGAGTGAAATTTTCATTTGAGGTCAACTTGCCCTTCAACTATATATAAGTTAAAAGGATAATTTGTAATTGTTCTTTAAAGAAGCCATGTGACAATCCCACCTGAATATTTTGAATTCAAACAGTTGGGGAAAATAATGTTGATGTAATATTGACCTGTTTGTTTAAATCCACGATAGTTAAGTGGCTGTGTTCACTATTAATATATTTCTGGGCCAATACAAAAAGTCTCTCTTCCTGCTCATGATTTATAAGTGATCGGGAAGGAAAGGGCACGGACAAATCCTTACATCTGCTGCCCACTGAATTTAGTGCACTGCAGAAGACTGGAACAAACTCAGGAAGTAGCCAAAGTCTGTAGACGCAAAGGAAAGAAGGGTAGAGATAGTCTTGTTCCAAATGGGGTCACATTGGGCCAGAGTATGCCAAGCTACGGACTGAAATATTGGCAAATGTTACAGGCTGTGTCTGCAAGCAGCGACCCGATTGTTGAAATTGGTTTTAATTAAGGCCATACAGTATCTACTTGGGCACAACCCCAAGAATAATCATTTGGTACATGATACTGGTGTTGTATGTAACAAATCCTAATTATTAATGTCTTCTCACAATGCCACCGCAAGAGCCTTGGGCCATAATCAGACATTTCAATTTCCATCCCCTCTGGAGCTACATTACCCCCCCCAAGCCAACAATTCCGACAGTCGGAACTTATTGAAAGTAGAAAAGTTGAAAATGACATTTAAAATCTTTATTGGAAATTAGAAAATCACGATTGATGAATTTCAATAGTGTTTGAATCGGGTTTTTTTGGAATTTCCGCTGGTGGAAAGAAGGTCACAAGTTTCCATTGTCTCTTCTCCTCCTTACAGGTGTTTGGAGGAAAATTCAAGCAATGTATGTAAACTATGGGATACAAGATACAAATGTTTTATAGTAAGCAATTGTTCTACCTGTAAATAACCCCATGTTGGTGAAGGAACATGAGGGCTGAGGTCACTTCTGCAGCATAAAACCTTGACCGAGGTTCATCAAATTTCCGAGAACGTTGGATCTGAAACATGAGATCTCCTCCATTCACATACTCCATAACGAAAAATAAACGGTCCTAGGGAGAAACAGAGTATTGTTATTATGTAGATGTAGGAACTAAAAGGGATATCCTCAAGGGAATGATGCGTGGAGCGCCATTTTATTGGGAAATTTAATAATATTTCTTAGAAACAACTCCAGTTGGTATAGTAATTAATTCCGGTCATTTGCCAGCTGTCATTTTCATTTTTTGGCATTAGATTCTAATGCCCCTTCTAAATGCTCAGTTATGATTGGCTACTTCATCTAGCACTGGTAACATTGCTGCACTTTGATTGGTTCCAGCTTGTTCTATCCGTCTACTTCACATTTTCATCCACATGGACAATAGTTGCTCAAAATCCATGGGCCAACAGTGACACACACATATTTATGAGCAAAAACCATGACTGCTCCTTTAACTGCTCATTGTAACTTTTCACCTACTAAAAGGCAATAAACTGAAAATTGAAACGCAGAACAGAAACCGCACATATAAAATGTTTATACTTTGGTTACTGTCTTTCTCTGAGGGGAACTGCTGAATGACATTATATGATGAACAATTTCCAGAGAATCGCTACTATGAACTTAATGACCTTCCTCTGTTGTAATTATTAGCGCTGCTTTTGCATAATTGTTTTTTTTTTTAATGTTTTTTAAAAAATTTGGGCATCTTAGAAAAAAAAATAATGTTCCCAACAGTAATTTCTACTGATTGGCTGTTGGGTGGGTCAAACATGCTCAGATCTCTACTGAGCATCTCAATCCACCCAGGGAGTGGGACCATACTTCACAGTCTAATTACAGTATTTCTTTATTTAGGCAGCATAAAGCTAACATCCTATTGGTTGCATAATTCCCATACAGTAGTCCCATACAGTAATAGCCATACTGGATTTGGCTATTACTGTATGAGACTACTGTAAGGGAATTCTGCTGTCCATTTAAAGGGCAACTAAAACCTCAAAACAATACAGAATCAGAAGGCAGTAGTGGTTATAATTTCTACCCTCGGTTTATACTCGACTCAATCACTTTTACTCCTTTTTCAGGTAAAATTGGGTACCTCGGTTTATACTCGAGTAATTACGGTACACAAGTTTGTATATATATTTAACTGGCGGCATGCCATTCCACATTCTATTCGCTGCAAGGTGCTGGGGCCCTACTGGATAGAACAGGCACATTATAACAGTCAGTACTAACAACATTCCACTCCGCAAGAGAATCCAACCACTGTGCGACTTGTGATTAGGACGTAAACATTGTGGTTGTGAAATATAAAAGGATGACAAAGCCATTGGGAAATCTCAAGCTACAATGCATAACTCAGCTGAAATGTAATCACACATGTATATTTATTCTGCCAACTACTATGTCCATAGCAAGTAAACACTAAGAATACGGAGTGCAAAGAATGAATCCGTTCCCATGGTTAAGGGCCTTCCTATAATTGCCTCCAATCCTAAAGCATGAAGCATTCAGTTACTGTTAAGTTATCAGCTGCCCATTCAAAAAACATGCTTAAAGGGCATGTTCACCCTTAAAACATAAAACTAGCCACCTGTCTGTTATCTGACCCCAACCCCACTATACTGTATGTACTCAGCACATTATTTGATGTATTATTAACTAGATATAATTGTATAATAATACGTTTAATAATTGCCTTCAATCTGGAAGAGTAAGATGGCTCCTCCTGCCATGCTGTCAATCAATGATTGACTGCTGATTCCCCTGCTGCCTCCTCTGCACATGCAGAGGAGGCAGCCCACTCGCACATAAAAATTTGCATGTCCATTCGCACATACAGTAAATATGTATACTTAACTTCCTTACCCACAAAATCCCAAGATGGCAATACTTACCTGCCCAATATAGTAATCTTAGATTTTAAGCTTTTGGGGGCAGGAATTAAGTTCCTAATATGTTAAGGCACGCATCACATATCTATTCATCCATAACTTGGATATATAAATCTTGCTCTCACTTTTCCCCTCGTATACTTCTTATTATGTACAGCGCTACCTAAGTGGCGCTTTATAAATTATACATACCTACAATATTCCTAAAGGATAATGTTCTGTCCAGAGTTCACAGACCTCTTCATTGGTCATACGTCTTTTTCCTGATGCGGCAGTCAATGATGACCATGGCAGGTGATGGCCAATGACTGACAACTGGTGACCAAACCACCTCCTCTGCACATGTGCGAGCTTGTAAAGTTATAAGAGGAGTTGACATCACTGAAAGATGAGGACGATGGACACCAGACTGAATATCTTTATTTAGAAATGTCAGACAGGTAAGTAACTATTGAGGCATTGGGATTTGTTAGTGGGTAAATTTATTACACATTTTTAAATAGTGGGGTGGACATGCCCTTTAAATCCTAAAAATAAATGTCCATGGAATTTAGTCAATTAGCGATATTACTATCCAAGTGTGTGTTTGAATAAATAAATCAAACGCAACATTTTTAAACTACGCAACAGTTCGGTCACATGCCGCCCTGCTCCCTCTCTCTTGGCTAAAGTCATTAGATTAAAGTTCCCAAACACAGCTGTACACAATGTCCCACTTGATCCGCTCTCGACGACGCGATCTGCCATCTTTTTGTTTGGAAATAGGAAGACGGCACAGACAATAAATAAATGGGCTGAAAGCTAAAAGCCTTTGATGTTCTGTTTCCCTCTATCTGATGTTGACTAAACACTGTCACATTAATCAGAATTCCTTAAAAATTAAATCAATTTTTGTTAATTGACAGAATCCTGGCTATTTATTCCGCACCGCCTACGCATTTCCAGTAACTGCTTTTGAATGTTACCATCTGCTGTCACATTTAGACCTTGAGAGAACCATCACCTGCTATTTAATCTTCCGATTGTGATATACAGCCAGATATTGTCTGCTCTGTGCAAAATATAGAAGTTGTTCTGCCTTATTGGCCTTCTATTATCGTTATTTTACAGGATAGAAAGTTCCTCACTTAGATCTAGAGATGTTTTCTTCAACTGTGTGACGACCAGAATTGTCCCTAGTTAGAGACAATCAAGGGTTGGAAACTTAAAAAAGGAGGAAGGTGTTTACTTCATTAAATATCACCACCTCTTTGTCCAGGATACACAGCTGTCATATCTCCTATAATGCTCCATGTCACCTAGACCTTAGAAAGGCCTTTTAGAAATCCAAACTCAGCCCTAAAGCAAGATGGGACTGACGAAGGGAAAGATGAAGTTATAGGAGACCTTTTTAGAATTTAAGTGGATTTAATGTGAACAGGATAGACATAAGCCTTATCCTGCTTATCTGTGTGGGTTTTGTGAAGGGCTAAATGGTCATTACCAATTGCCCAGTACACACTGGAACATTGGATCTTCTGCTGATGGTTCTCACTAAACCAATAATTGTGGTATTCCAACAGATACCTGTCTGTAAAAGGGCATGGTCGGTTATCTGTATGGTACTCGAAGAAACTCAGATTTTCTGTATATGGGCAGTTTAAGGATAGAAAGCATACTTGATGATGACTTAAAAAAAAACCAAGTCACGCCTGAAGTAGAAATTATAATGTCTTCATCCCTGACCTCTTACTAGGATCTTTGGCTGCCTGCCAGCACACATTTCTGCAACATTTTAGAGAATCAGCAGAGAACAGAAAGAAAGGGAGGAGGGAAGGGGAGATGTGTAAGCAGAGCAGTGTCTATGGTGAAGCTGTGCAGAACTTATAAGTTCAAACAGAACATTTATCCTCTATGATAAGCAAACAACCTGTGATATAGACACAAACTATTCTTTGTTTTATTTCTGACCAAAACACTTTCATTCACTGATATTTTAGCCATTCAACTTCAGAAACAAAAATCTTCTATGTCAAATGGGTGTTATAGATTTAGCCTACTATATAATACACAGGACATACTTTACATTATTTATTGCTTAATTCTTTGTCAGGTTTTAGCTACTATAAATTCTACTTTAAGTTATTTTTTTCTATAAAGGAACATTTATTTAAAAATATATTTCAAAGAAGTCAAGTCATTTAATACAGCTTATATAACGAAGGGATATTTAAGGGAATCATTTCCTTTATGAGGACGCATTCTTTTCAAAAACAAATATTACATTTTACTATCAGCTTCTTTTTAAACAGGATGCTGGAGAAGTTTGTTTAGAAAGCCATCAGATGACCCACCCTTTAAAGTGAAGCATGGAGAAACATTTCCTGGTGATGATTAAAACAGCAAAGACAATCCATAGTTAGATAAAAGGGTCACTATCTGATAACGCTGATTTTATTCTTAGGAGAATCTGTAATGCTGGCCATACACTAGGCAGACATAAGACAGAATGGACATTCAACCCATAGTCAATCGTCTTATTTATATATATGTCTTAAGTTTAATGTACACGTACCATCGCAGGGCACCGCACAATGTATATGCACGGCTGTTACAGGCGATAATCGTGCCGAATATGGGCACTTTGTCGGACATTCGGTCAGAGATCGTTTCCCGACTGGCTGGACAGATCTTCAACTGAACGGGCGTTTCGATTTCGGCCGACAAAGTGCCCATACACGACACCGTTATGGCCCAAAACAGCCACGCAAACACATTGTGCATGTGTGTATGAAACTTTCACATTCTAACGATAAAGAGACAATTCTATCAGATCCAATGAATGTCCCTCAGTTCTGAGCATTTTCCTGAGGCCAAATGCTGCTATCTGACCGGTTGGAAGGACCCATCACCGGCAGGGACTTATCGATAGGGTCAAGCAAAATTTTCCGACTTGCGTTTTTTGATTCACCACTCGATATTGCGGTAAAACAGAAAAACACTATGGATATGTTGACATTCCAATGTTTCTGCACAGTACATTGTATGAGAACCTAACGCCTAAGTACACACAAGCAGATGTTTTGAGCCGACCAATCAATATACCAAAATATCTGTGGTGATTTTACGATCAATTAAGCCCTTTTCCTATTCTGTCCTAAATCCTATTCAGCTCAGCCAACCGATGTTAAGAGCCAAGCCGGGCCAAGTTATCTGCCCATGGGTGCACAGTCAGGTACTTTATAATAGAAAGGTCTAGTTTCATTTCGCCTGCAGTTCTGCGGGACACATTGAAATTCAGCGGAACCGAAAATCTAACGGGATTTCCCAATTACTATCGATCACTATTTGGAATCCCGATTTCGTGGTTTTTGAATTTCCAATTGTAAATTTCTGACCTTTCGAAACTCAAATCGGTATCACTGATCCCTGTATATTATAGACAGATACATTATAAAGATACAAACTCAAATCAGTATCACTGATCCCTGTATATTATAGACAGATACATTATAAAGATACAAACTCAAATCAGTTATCACTGATCCCTGTATATTATAGACAGATACATTATAAAGATACAAACTCAAATCAGTATCCTGATCCCTGATATTATGACAGATACATTATAAAGATAAAAAACTCAAATCAGTATCACTGACCCTGTATATTATAGACAGATACATTATAAAGATACAAACTCAAATCGTATCACTGATCCCTGTATATATAGACAGATACATTATAAGATACAAACTCAAATCGGTATCACTGATCCCTGTATATTATAGACAGATACATTATAAAGATACAAACTCAAATCGGTATCACTGATCCCTGTATATTATAGACAGATACATTATAAAGATACAAACTCAGATCGGTATCACTGATCCCTGAATATTATAGACAGATACATTATAAAGATACAAACTCAAATCGGTATCACTGATCCCTGTATATTATAACAGATACTTATAAAGATACACAACTCAAATCGGTAATCAAGATCCCTGTATATTATAGAGATACATTATAAAGATACAAACTTAAATCGGTATCACTGATCCCTGTATATTATAGACAGATACATTATAAAGATACAAACTCAAATCGGTATCACTGATCCCTGTATATTATAGACAGATACATTATAAAGATACAAACTCAAATCGGTATCACTGATCCCTGTATATTATAGACAGATACATTATAAAGATACAAACCAAATCGGTATCACTGATCCCTGTATATTATAGAGATACATTATAGATAAATAAACTCAAATCGGTATCACTGATCCCTGATATTATAGACAGATAGATTAATACAAACTCAAATCGGTATCACTGATCCTTATTATAAACAGATACATTCTAGATACAAACTCAAATCGGTATAACTGATCCCTGTATATTATAGACATATCATTATAAGATACAAACTCAAATCGGTATCACTGATCCCTGTATATTATAGATATTATAGACAGATACATTATAAGATCAAAACCAAATCGGTATCACTGATCCCTGTATATTATAGACAGTAACATTATAAAAGATACAAACTCAAATCGTTATCACTGATCCCTGTATATTATAGACAGATACATTATAAGATACAAACTCAAATCGGTATCACTAATCCCTGTATATTAAGACAGATAACATTGTAAAGCTTGTTTTTATTTATGAACGTTAAACATCTAATTGCAGTAACCTGGTTAAGGCTGATTTCCCTGAGTGGCAATGACTTTGACCAGGGCGTGTGTTTTAAAGGTGTACATAAATAGGATTACATAAAGGAAAGATAACACTTTATATAATTATATAAGGACACTGAACGTAAAGTAGCCACCTGTCTAAGCTTATCAGCTAATGTAAAGGATAAATTAAAGTGAGTGTATAGATTCAAGGTAGGAGGGGAAAAGCTCAGCCCAAATCTTCAACCCCCACCTACCTTACTCTGCTGTTAAGCTCCACGCATGATCAAACTTGACACGCAAAAGGTCAAACCAGCAATACAAACGCGGGAGCAGATGCAATAAAAGGAGCAAAGGCAATAAAAGCAAATCTACACAGCAACAATGTTATCTACCTGCTTAAGGGCATGTTCACCCTTAAATATCAATTATCTTCTCCCGCACCCTTAAGGTTCATACACACGTGCGATAGCGGGTCCCGACCAGCGACACACGATGTGTGTACGGATGAGCGTTTCAACCGGTAATCGCCCCTTGTATGGGCACTTTATCATTCAGTTATCTGCCTGGTGGATCGGGCATCGACCGCGGAACAAACGGGCGATAAAGTGTCCATACACGGCTGATTATCAGCCTTAACACTCTTCGTACACTTCGTGCATCGAACCTTAAGGGTGGGTAAACACGAGGACACTATTTGTCCCAACGGAGCGTTCACTACGAGCGAGCACTCGGTCGGTACACTATTGCCTCAGTTGCAGTTTATGCAACGGATCATGCGGTCCCATAGGGAACCGCCGAACGCGCCTGATTTCCCAATAGTCCGATCGCCCTTCGTCTTGAAAAGGTATATCCCTCCTCATCACTCAGTGAGCTTTTAATAAGCTTGAGCATGTGCAGTGGAGGCAGCAGGAGAATCAGAAGTCATATCATTGGTTGTGATGTCAGCAGTCACTGCCTTGATTCACTGCATGGAGGGAGGAGCCATCTTACTCTGCCATTGGGGACAATAATTTGAAATATCTGGTTAATAATACATCTAATAATGTGCTGGAATATCAATTGGGGATGGGGCAGGTAAAGGACATGTGACCAGTTTTTGTTTTAATGGTGGACATGTCTTTAACCAATTTAACATCTTATTAGATGCTGCAAATTCACAGCACAGGAATATCTACACTCTTATTACATTAACCAATCAGAGTCGCTGCATTGTCACATCTCTCATCTCACGTTAAATATCTAATGGAACATTTCCCAGAAAATATATTACCCAGAAATGTCTGGGGTTGCCAAGTTTGGAAAGGGTAGGCAATGTTATACGGGAAGCCTTAGGCCTGGATACACACTGGGTTCATCATATAGCGAGCGTCGGCCGGGACAAATCCCTGTCGGTCTTGCTGTACCAAGTTCACTGTTTGCTATGTCTGATAGGGCGGTCACATATGAAAACATACCCACACGTTACACGGTAATATTGGTCATCGGCTGTAAATATTGTAGGGCGTGTACCCGCCTTAAGGTGCCCATACATAAGAACTTACCTGCGACCCATTCCAACATTCAGAAGATGAAAGACTCGCCTCCTCCTCCCCTTATATGATGAGACAACATACTGGGTGCTGCTATAAAGCCAGATCAAATATAGTAAGAATAGAGCGTACTCCAGCCTTAGACAATCGTGACGTGACGTTTCGGTACCTGTGTGGCACCTTCTTCAGACAACATCCAATCAATATTCCCGGAACCAGCCTTTCCGTTTTTTCTTTGTAGTATTTTGGAAATACTGTTGAGTGTTGCTGGATTGGTCGGCAGGTAAGTTCTAATGAACCTTTAGGCACCTGACTCACTTGCCTGGGACACACATTAACCTTGTGTATGTTCAGATTTGGATTGAAGTGGGATAAAGAACACATGACATTTCTAAATCCCCTCTAATTGTTTTTCCAAGTGTTAATAATAGGTCCTGTCTCGGGGCGACTGCAGACAATCCGTCCCCCAGTGGTCGGATCAACAGCCTTTTTGTTTTGCTGTGCAATGTGTTTTAATAATTTCCAACATATTTCTAATCAACGGGTCATCTACTGAATAGAAGCTGCTTGCAAGGAACATGTATGCGGACTAATATCATCACTGCGTCATTTAGAAGTAGATGGAAAAAAAATCCAGTCCCCGGCTTTATCTGAACAAAATGTTCTCGCCAAGTGCAACGCACCAAACAGCACAAAACAGACTGTCTGTCATTTAGAGAACCCATACAAATCGCTCCGATTGGTCAGAGATCACAACCCAAAGTCAGCTGGAAGAAAGAGAAACAACAGATGGTTAGTCATGGTTTGTTTATCTAAAGCTGGGTACATATGAAGATATTTTCGGTCCGATCGACCCGTAGTTCAGTGTATCGGTCGATCGACCGAAATGATCGCATCCAAATGCGGCCATGCCGACCGATCGTTCATCCAATCGGATGAAGGACGATCGGACATGGTGGATAACCTCGTCCAATTTTGCTGTCCTCTTGGACCGCACGATCGGTCGCGGTAACTGTCGACGCTGCTGCTTTGCCGCGACTGACAGTCTATCCTCCTGGATGACCGGTCGAAAGTATCGAACGGTCGGTCAGGAGGAAAAATTGCTAGGTGTGTACCTTAGTTAAGAGGAGGTCAATCAAATATAATTTCTAAAAACTTAACTAACTCAATGCTATAGTCAGGACAACCCATTCAACCAGTAACTTCATGTGAGAGGGGCTGGCTGTCCTTTTGTAAATGTTGTCTTTTGTGGAGTATGTACTTTACATTATAACTTAAAGGAAAATAAAGGTGGGCATAACACAACTTTTTGTTCGGACTGAGCAATTGTTGCCGTGATCGACAGTTTTCGCGACCAAGCGTCCGTGATTTAAGAGAGGTGTTAAGGAGGCCATTTATGTGAAAATAAAGAAACCAAGCCTAAATAGATGTGGGGGGGTTCGACACCATCTGTCGCCATGTACAATGCTGTTTTGACACCTTACCCTGGGCGTTCCTATAACACCTCTTAGCCACTATCCAATCACACCCTTAACACCTGGCTGTGATATGCTAATTGCCTGAAAAATCTGCCCATGTGTACCCAGCCTTATACTCACGTACCCCTCTCTCTTCTCTAAGTAATAGTTCCTAGGGTAACCCTAAACCGCGAAGGTCCTCCCCGGGTATTTTACCACTCAGCAGGAATACCTGAATATGAAGTTTCCCTCACTGCTCTAGTCCTCTTCTTGTAGCCAATGGGAAGACATGCTTTGCAGATAACCGTGTCTTCCCATTGGCTACATCATGGACTGTTACTGACATTGGCAGAGGTGTAGAGCAGACCAGGGCAGCGAGGAAAACAGCTTACTGTTAAGTTTTAGTTCCTCACCCTGTATACTAGGTGTGAGACTGGGAAAAAGGGAGCATAATTGTCCTATATATTTAAGACATAATATCGTGCTACTGTATTCAGTTACAATCAACTGGATTAGAAATTTAGTTCTCTAGTCGTCCGACTGGGATTCACAAATTGAGTTGATCTAACTGAATTAGATAGATATACCATGACCTAGATGATGAGAAACCTTCCAGATGAATTCCTGTACCTAGCATATACCCTGAAATTAGAGATTTAAATGGTGCGCCAGTGTAAAGAAATACAGCATTATGGTTTTTTTCTTACCCCTGGTCTCCACTCAAGGAGAGAGACCAGCTGATTTGTATCTCTCTGTGTAGTGGGGGATCATTTATGTCATAACATAGTGGATATTTTTTATGGAGTTGTAATCATCAATATTTTTGGTTCAAACACAGAAAACACTAAAAAATGCCTTCGATATTCCAATGAATTGATCCAATTCCACAATCACGCAATTTGCAATCTAAAATTTCGACCTGGTTGACATCTGCTATCTCTTTAATTCTAGAGACCTCCATAAACATACAGGGGTGCTTTTGGTTCTTGACTAGTTAACACATAATACCGGAATTTTACTCTCAGAACAATACATTTCCATTAATCTAGATATTGGCTAATATGCAAACTTGTGACTAAGTCAGCTAATTGGACCTGAGAGCTTGTGTTTTGCCCAAGCTGATTAAGATCTTGAGGATTGCATGCAGTAACATGGCCTAAATTTATACAGAATCACGGAAGGGGAATTCTTCACTTCGCACATTGACTATACTTTTTTATTTGATAACCATGGAGTTGTCTTCTTATTGACGGTCATTCCTGTAGAATGTTAATGGGGTGCATCAACCCACTAGATCTTATTTAACTTGCAGCATCACACATGGGAATCCATTTTCAATTATCCATGATTGTAAATATGAGAACCAGGAGCCAATCAAAATGTCTTAAAACTTCACTTAGATGGTCAAAAAAATCAAACTTGATCAATCAAAGTTTAATTGACAAATATTTTTGCCAGTCAAATGCAAAAGAAAAAAAATGTTTGTATAGTAATTAAATATACACATGGACGTGATCATTAAGAGAGAATTGAGATAAACGTCACCTAATGAGATTTCCCAATACAAGATGAAAAGTGTTAAGAACTTCAAAGGTTCGTACACACGTGCGATCGAGGGGGTTGACCTGTGACCAAGCTCACGTGCTGTACCAAGCACGTGAGCTTGGACAGCAAGACCCTCAAACATGGAAAGATTGCCTTAAAACATCCGCCTTCTACAATACTCTGAAAAGACGGTATGCGCTGATATTAGGATTTTGAATAGTAAGGACAAGCTAACCCAACCATTTAAGTCACACATTAATTAACAGAAATCCTTTACACATCAATTTAAGAAATGTATTTATTTTCCTAGCCAAGTCCCTTTTACAATATACAAAGTTATCCTAATAGAGAAACCTATAAGATTTACATTTTTATTGAAATGCTTCTTATTTGTTAGTGGAAACATTAAAGATATGGAGAACAGGAAATACGTGCAGATAATATGACAGACCAATATAACAGTTAATTAGGCTCCAATGATAGATTTCAGATGAATATTGTGTATGTGCGTGAATATCCAGTTAAAAACAAAACATAACTAAATATCAGATCTGCGGAGACACAGAAATTCCTTCCGTTCCAGCTTAGGATAATTATTTACTTTACATATGTGCCTACCAGAGACATCCAATAATGAACATTCCAACAGGATTCAGGGTCTGGAAGTCTCAGTAGCAATTCCCTCACATCAAAGAAAAAGATTTATGTTTAGATGTTACTGTAGAAATCCCAGATGAGTACGTTTGTTAAGGATGCAGTTTATTCTTTTTAATAAAAAACGGAAGAAGTCTCTATGTGTGCCCACACCCAACCACCGATGACAGGTCTATAAGCAACGCTTGAAGAATGTTAGACCTTTTAAATTTCTAGGAAGCTTGGTTTTATCTAAGAACAGATCTTCAAACTCGGATGGAATACTCCTACAATCCCAAACATCCCTCTGTGTTGCTGGAGGATGCGGGTAGATGGCCATTGTTACAAATTGTACTCTGGGATTGGCAAAAATATATCTATATTTTGAAAAATTGTTATTTGGAGGGCAGACTGTTATGGACATTATACTGCGTGGGTGTAGACTTCTCAAAGGGCCTAAGCACCAGGCCTTCAAACTTGAAGATTATAATGGCACTCCAATGAATTTAATTGAGCCTTAATGTGAGCCACCCATCAAAATGTTTCAGCAGGAACCAGACC
Organism: Hymenochirus boettgeri; assembly: GCA_019447015.1. Classification (NCBI taxonomy): domain Eukaryota; kingdom Metazoa; phylum Chordata; class Amphibia; order Anura; family Pipidae; genus Hymenochirus; species Hymenochirus boettgeri. The sequence goes on along the minus strand of CM033473.1, from coordinate 7,564,217 downwards.
TTCCTCAGGAGTGAAGGTGGGCACTTAATATATCTAAAATACTGGTTATCAATCACATGTAACAAAAATAATATTAGATTGCTGTTTTCACCTGCTGACTCCTCTGCTCATGCTCAAGCCTTAAAAAAGCTCATTGAGCAGAGGGAGGAGACAGATACGTTTGCCAGAAAGGAAAGAACTTATCATTAAATATCTGGTTACAAATACAGTAATAAACTGTAAAAATAGCAGTTGGGAACCCCTCAGTTCCAACATCGAAGTTCCGTCCCAAATGGACCGATGTTCGGCTTTCAGGACTTCGGATCGCAGTTTCAATTTTTATCTAACGTTCAACTATTTTATGAATTTTCGAAAATAGCCTAGAACGTTCGACATACTCAAAAATACAGTTGAATTCGAAAATAGTTTCCGATCGTATTCGAGGATTATCGAACAATCGACACACCCTGTATATTATAGACAGATACATTATAAAGATACAAACTCAAATCAGTATCACTGATCCCTGTATATTATAGACAGATACATTATAAAGATACAAACTCCAATCAGTTCACGATCTGTATATTATAGACAGATACATTATAAAGATACCCTCAAATCGGTATCACTGATCCCTGTATATTATAGACAGATACATTATAAAGATACAACTCAAATCGGTATCACTGATCCCTGTATATTATAGACAGATACATTATAAAGATACAACTCAAATCGGTATCACTGATCCCTGTATATTATAGACAGATACATTATAAAGATACAACTCAATCGGTATCACTGATCCCTGAATATTATAGACAGATACATTATAAAGATCAAACTCAAATCGGTATCACTGATCCCTGTATATTATAGACAGATACATTATAAAGATACAAACTCAAATCGGTATCACTGATCCCTGTATATTATAGAGATACATATTAAGATACAAACTAAATCGGTATCACTGTTCCCTGTATATTTAGACAGATACATTATAAGATACAAACTCAAATCGGTATCACTGATCCCTGTATATATAGACGATACATTATAAAGATACAAACTCAAATCGGTATCACTGATCCCTGTAATATATAGACAGATACATTATAAAGATACAAACTCAGATCGGTATCACTGATCCCTGAATATTATAGACAGATACATTATAAAGATACAAACTCAAATCGGTAATCACTGACCCTGTATATTATAGACAGATACATTATAAAGATACAACTCAAATCGGTATCATGATCCCTGTATATATAGACAGATACATTATAAGATACAAACTCAAATCGGTATCACTGATCCTGTATATTATAGACAGATACATTATAAAGATACAACTCAATCGTATCACTGATCCCTGAATATTATAGACAGATACATTATAAAGATACAAACTCAAATCGGTATCACTGATCCCTGTATATTATAGACAGATACATTATAAAGATACAAACTCAAATCGGTATCACTGATCCCTGTATATTATAGAGATACATATATAAGATACAAACTCAAATCGGTATCACTGATTCCCTGTATATTTAGACAGATACATTATAAGATACAAACTCAAATCGGTATCACTGATCCCTGTATATTATAGACGATACATTATAAAGATACAAACTCAAATCGGTATCACTGATCCCTGTAATATATAGACAGATACATTATAAAGATACAAACTCAAATCGGTATCAATGATCCCTGTATATTATAGAGATACATTATAAAGATACAAACTTAAATCGGTATCACTGATCCCTGTATATTATAGACAGATACATTATAAAGATACAAACTCAAATCGGTATCACTGATCCCTGTATATTATAGACAGATACATTATAAAGATACAAACTCAAATCGGTATCACTGATCCCTGTATATTATAGACAGATACATTATAAAGATACAAACTCAAATCGGTATCACTGATCCCTGTATATTATAGAGATACATTATAAAGATACAAACTCAAATCGGTATCACTGATCCCTGAATATTATAGACAGATAGATTAAGATACAAACTCAAATCGGTATCACTGATCCCTGTATATTATAAACAGATACATTCTAAAGATACAAACTCAAATCGGTATAACTGATCCCTGTATATTATAGACAGATACATTATAAAGATACAAACTCAAATCGGTATCACTGATCCCTGTATATTATAGATATTATAGACAGATACATTATAAAGATACAAACTCAAATCGGTATCACTGATCCCTGTATATTATAGACAGATACATTATAAGTACAAACTCAATCGTATCACTGATCCCTGTATATTATAGACAGATACATTATAAAGATACAAACTCAAATCGGTATCACTAATCCCTGTATATTATAGACAGATAACATTGTAAAGCTTGTTTATTTATGAACGAGTTGAAACATCTAATTGCAGTAATCCTGGGTAAGGCTGATTTCCCTTGAGTGGCAATGACTTTGACCAGGGCTGGTGTTTTAAAGGTGTACATAAATAGGATTACATAAAGGAAGAGATAATCATCTTTTATATAATTATATAAGGACACTGAACGTAAAGTAGCCACCTGTCCTGAAGCTTATCAGCTAATGTAAAGGATAAATTAGAAGTGAGTGTATAGATTCAAGGTAGGAGGGGAACAGCTCAGGCCCAAATCTTCAGACCCGCACCTACCTTACTCTGCTGTTAAGCTCCACGCATGATCAAACTTGACACGCAAAAGGTCAAACCAGCAATACAAACGCGGGAGCAGATGCAATAAAAGGAGCAAAGGCAATAAAAGCAAATCTACAGCAACAATGTTATCTAACTGCATTAAAGGGCATGTTCACCCTTAAAATATCAATTATCTTCCCGCAACCCTTAAGGTTCATACACACGTGCGATAGCGGGTCCCGACCAGCGACACACGATGTGTGTACGGATGAGCGTTTCAACCGGTAATCGCCCCTTGTATGGGCACTTTATCATTCAGTTATCTGCCTGGTGGATCGGGCATCGACCGCGGAACAAACGGGCGATAAAGTGTCCATACACGGGCTGATTATCAGCCTTAACACTCATTCGTACACTTCGTGCATCGAACCTTAAGGGTGGGTAAACACGAGGACACTATTTGTCCCAACTGAGCGTTCACTACGAGCGAGCACTCGGTCGGTACACTATTGCCTCAGTTGCAGTTTATGCAACGGATCATGCGGTCCCATAGGGAACCGCACGAACAGCCGTGATTTACCAATGAGTCCGATCGCCCGTTCGTCTTGGAAAAGGTATATGCCTCCTCCCTCAGCTCAGTGAGCTTTTAATAAGCTTGAGCATGTGCAGTGGAGGCAGCAGGAGAATCAGAAGTCAATCATTGGTTGTGATGTCAGCAGTCACTGCCTTGATTCACTGCATGGAGGGAGGAGCCATCTTACTCTGCCAGAATGGGGACAATAATTTGAAATATCTGGTTAATAATACATCTAATAATGTGCTGGATATATCAATTGGGGATGGGGGCAGGTAAAGGACATGTGACCAGTTTTTGTTTTAATGGTGGACATGTCTTTTAACCATTTAACATCTTATTAGATGCTGCAAATTCACAGCACAGGAATATCTACACCTCGTATTACATTAACCAATCAGAGTCGCTGCATTGTCACATCTCTCATCTCACGTTAAATATCTAATGGAACATTTCCCAGAAAATATATTACCCAGAAATGTCTGGGGTTGCCAAGTTTGGAAAGGGTAGGCAATGTTATACGGGAAGCCTTAGGCTGGATACACACTGGGTTCATCATATAGCGAGCGGTCGTCCGGGACAAATCCCTGTCGGTCTTGCTGTACCAAGTTCACTGTTTGCTATGTCTGATAGTGCGGTCACATATGAAAAACATACCCACACGTTACACGGTAATATTGGTCATCGGCTGTAAATATTGTAGGGCGTGTACCCGGCCTTAAGGTGCCCATACATAAGAACTTACCTGCCGACCCATTCCAACATTCAGAAGATGAGAAGACTCGCCTCCTCCATCCCCTTATATGATGAGACAACATACTGGGTGCTGCTATAAAGCCAAGATCAAACATATAGTAAGAATAGAGCGTACTCCAGCCTTAGACAAATCCAGTGACGTGACGTTTCGGTACCTGTGTGGCACCTTCTTCAGACAACATCCAATCAATATTCCCGGAACCGCCTTTCCGTTTTTTCTTTGTAGTATTTTGGAAATACTGATTGAGTGTTGCTGGATTGGTCGGCAGGTAAGTTCTAATGAACCTTTAGGCACCTGACCTCACTTGCCTGGGACACACATTAACCTTGTGTATGTTCAGATTTGGATTGAAGTGGGAGTAAAGACAACATGACATTTCTAAATCCCCTCTAATTGTTTTACCAAGTGTTAATAATAGGTCCTGTCTCGGGGCGACTGCAGACAATCCGTCCCCCAGTGGTCGGATCAACAGCCTTTTTGTTTTGCTGTGCAATGTGTTTTAATAATTTTCCAACATATTTCTAATCAAGGGTCATCTACTGAATAGAAGCTGCTTGCAAGGAACATGTATGCGGACATAATATCACTGCGTCATTTAGGAAGTAGATGGAAAAAAAGATCCAGTCCCCGGCTTTATCTGAACAAAATGTTCTCAGCCAAGTGCAACGCACCAAACAGCACAAAACAGACTGTCCTGTCATTTAGAGAACCCATACAATCGCTCCGATTGGTCAGAGATCACAACCCAAAGTCAGCTGGAAGAAGAGAGAAACAACAGATGGGTAGTCATTGGTTGTGTTATCTAAAGCTGGGTACATATGATGAGATATTTCGGTCCGATCGACCGATAGTTCAGTGTATCGGTCGATCGGACCGAAATGATCGCATCCAAATGCGGCCATGTCCGACCGATCGTTCATCCAAATCGGATGAAAGGACGATCGGACATGGTGGATAACCTCGTCCAATTTTGCTGTCCTCTATGGACCGCACGATCGGTCGCGGTAACTGTCGGACGCTGCTGCTTTTGCCGCGACTGACAGTCATTCCTCCTGGATGACCGGTCGAAAGTATCGAACGGTCGGTCAGGAGGAAAAATTGCTAGGTGTGTACCTAGCTTAAGAGGAGGTCAATCAAATATAATTTCTAAAAACTTAAACTAACTCAATGCTATAGTCAGGACAACCCATTCAACCAGTAACTTCATGTGAGAGGGGCTGGCTGTCCTTTTGTAAATGTTGTCTTTTGTGGAGTATGTACTTTACATTATAACTTAAAGGACAATAAAGGTGGGCATACACAAACTTTTTGTTCGGACTGAGCAATTGTTGCCGTGATCGACAGTTTGCGCGACCAAGCGTCCGTGATTTAAGAGAGGTGTTAAGGAGGCCATTTATGTGAAAATAAAGAAACCAAGCCTAAATAGATGTGGGGGGGTTCGACACCATCTGTCTGCCATGTACAATGCTGTTTTGACACCTTACCCTGGGCGTTCCTATAACACCTCTTAGCCACTATCCAATCACACCCTTAACACCTGGCTGTGATATGCTAATTGCCTGAAAAATCTGCCCATGTGTACCCAGCCTTATACTCACGTACCCCTCTCTCTTCTTCTTAAGTAATAGTTCCTAGGGTAACGGCCTAAACCGCGAAGGTCCTCCCCGGGGTATTTTACCACTCAGCAGGAATACCTGAATATGAAGTTTCCCTCACTGCTCTAGTCCTCTTCTTGTAGCCAATGGGAAGACATGCTTTGCAGATAACCGTGTCTTCCCATTGGCTACATCATGGACTGTTACTGACATTGGCAGAGGTGTAGAGCAGACCAGGGCAGCGAGGAAAACAGCTTTACTGTTAAGTTTTAGTTCCTCACCCTGTATACTATGGTGTGAGACTGGGAAAAAGGGAGCATAATTGTCCTATATATATTTAAGACATAATATCTGTGCTACTGTATTCAGTTACATCAACTGGATTAGAAATTTAGTTCTCTAGTCGTCCGACTGGGATTCACAAATTGAGTTGATCTAACTGAATTAGATAGATATACCATGACCTAGATGAATGAGAACCTTCCAGATAGAATTCCTGTACCTAGCATATAACCCTGAAATTAGAGATTTAAATGGTGCGCCAGTGTAAAGAAATACAGCATTATGGTTTTTTTCTTACCCCTGGTCTCCACTCAAGGAGAGAGACCAGCTGATTTGTATCTCTCTGTGTAGTGGGGGATCATTTATGTCATAACATAGTGGGATATTTTTTATTGGAGTTGTAATCATCAATTATTTTTGGTTCAAACACAGAAAACACTAAAAAATGCCTTCGATATTCCAATGAATTTGATCCAATTCACCACAATCACGCAATTTGCAATCTAAAATTTCGACCTGGTTGACATCTGCTATCTCTTTAATTCTAGAGACCTCCATAACAATACAGGGTGCCTTTTGGTTCTTGACTAGTTAACACATAATACCAGGAATTTTACTCTCAGGACGAACTACATTTCCATTAATCTAGATATTGGCATAATTATGCAAACTTGTGACTAAGTCAGCTAATTGGACCATGAGAGCTTGTGTGTTTGCCCAAGCTGATTAAGATCTTGAGGATTAGCATGCAGTAACATGGCCTAAATTTATACAAGAGAATCACGGAAGGGGAATTCTTCACTTCGCACATTGACTATACTTTTTATTTTGATTAACCATGAGATTGTCTTCTTATTGACGGTCATTCCTGTAGAATGTTAATGGGGTGCATCAACCCACTAGATCTTATTTAACTTGCAGCATCACACATGGGAATCCATTTTCAATTATCCATGATTGTAAATATGAGAACCAGGAGCCAATCAAAATGTCTTAAAACTTCACTTAGATGGTCAAAAAAATCAAACTTGATCAATCAAAGTTTAATTGACAAATATTTTTGCCAGTCAAATGCAAAAGAAAAAAAATGTTTGTATAGTAATTAAAAGTATCACATGGACTGATCAATTAAGAGAGAATTGAGATAACGTCACCTAATGAGATTTCCCAATACAAGATGAAAAGTGTTAAGAACTTCAAAGGTTCGTACACACGTGCGATCGAGGGGGTTGACCTGTGACCAAGCTCACGTGCTGTACCAAGCACGTGAGCTTGGTACAGCAAGACCCTCAAACATGGAAAGATTGCCTTAAAACAATCCAGCCTTCTACAATACTCTGAAAAGACGGTATGCGCTGATATTAGGATTTTGAATAGTAAAGGACAAGCTAACCCAACCATTTAAGTCACACATTAATTAACAGAAATCCTTTACACATCAATTTAAAGAAAATGTATTTATTTTCCTAGCCAAGTCCCTTTTACAATATACAAAGTTATCCTAATAGAGAAACCTATAAGATTTACATTTTTATTGAAATGCTTCTTATTTGTTAGTGGAAACATTAAAGATATAGGGAGAACAGGAAATACGTGCAGATAATATGACAGACCAATATAACAGTAATTAGGCTCCAATGATAGATTTGCAGATGAATATTGTGTATGTGCGTGAATATCCAGTTAAAAACAAAACATAACTAAATATCAGATCTGCGGAGACACAGAAATTCCTTTCGTTCCAGCTTAGGATAAATTATTTACGTTACATAATGTGCCTACCAGAGACATCCAATAATGAACATTCCAACAGGATTCAGGGTCTGGAAGTCTCAGTAGCAATTCCTCTCAACATCAAAGAAAGAAAGATTTATGTTTAGATGTTACTGTAGAAATCCCAGATGAGTACGTTGTTAAGGATGCAGTTTATTCTTTTAATTAAAAAACGGAAGAAGTCTCTATGTGTGCCCACACCCAACCACCGATGACAGGTCTATAAGGCAACGCTTGAAGAATGTTAGGACCTTTTAAATTTCTAGGAAGCTTGGTTTTATCTAAGAACAGATCTTCAAACTCGGATGGAATACTCATCTACAATCCCAAACATCCCCTCTGGTTGCTGGAGGATGCGGGTAGATGGACCATTGTTACAAATTGTACTCTGGGATATGGCAAAAATATATCTATATTTTGAAAAATTGTTATTTGGAGGGCAGACTGTTAATGGACATTATACTGCGTGGGTGTAGACTTCTCAAAGGGCCTAAGCACCAGGGGCCTTCAAACTTTGAAGATTATAATGGCACTCCAAATGAATTTAATTGAGCCTTAATGTGAGCCACCCATCAAAATGTTTCAGCAGGAACCAGACTCTTCCTCAGGAGTGAAGTGTGGGCACTTAATATATCTAAAATACTGGTTATCAATCACATGTAACAAAAATAATATTAGATTGCTGTTTCACCTGCTGACTCCTCTGCTCATGCTCAAGCCTTAAAAAAGCTCATTGAGCAGAGGGAGGAGACAGATACGTTTGCCAGAAAGGAATAGAACTTATCATTAAATATCTGGTTACAAATACATGTAATAAACTGGTAAAAATAGCAGTTGGGAACCCCTCAGTTCCAACATCCGAATGTTCCGTCCCAAAATGGACCGATTGTTCGGCTTTCAGGACTTCGGATCGCAGTTTCAATTTTTATCTAACGTTCAAGCTATTTTATAGAATTTTCGAAAATAGCCTAGAACGTTCGACAATACTCAAAAATACAGTTGGAAATTCGAAAATAGTTTCCGATCGTATTCGAGGATTATCGAACAATCGACACATTTTCAAAAATTCTCGAAAATAGCTCAAACGTTCGATAAAAAACTAAAATGCGCTCTGAAGTCTCAAATTTAAGTTCCGTTTTCGGATCTTTGGGATTTTCCCGAGATCCGAAAACCCGAAAACGGAACGATACCCGGCAGTTTTGTCCATCTCTACAAGTCACCAGTTTTTTGTTGTAAGGGTGGACATGCCCTTCAAACATTTTCAAATGAATGATTGTGAACCTTTTTAATGGGGGAATAATTGTCCTACTTTCTGGAGAGGTTAATGATTCCCAATGGATTCTTGGCATTCATAATGGAAACCAGTAACCCTGTTAGGATACATGAAAACTGCGCTGGTTTCTAAGAATCTGCCCGACTCAATGAAAAATGAAGAACAAACTATAAATAGAACCGTGGTCAGCGTTGGAGATATTTTGGCTTTGAAACTGGACAGCTGCCCACAAAGGAATACGCACGAAACGGATACTAGCTCTGATCTCCTGGTGCTTTATGTACTTAAATTATTCAAAGAACACAACACAATAAAGAGCCAATACCTTATTTAGATTATCCGTAAAGGGCAACTATAGTGTCGGAAACAGTTCCGACCCACCCACAGGGTACCCAGGGTAAAGAGCTAAAATTCCAGGTCCCCGTCTGTGAGATGGCAATCATTCTTGGTTCCGATTGCCAGTCCAGTTAACAGGGAGACGTGCAGGTAAGGCTGGGTACACACAAGGCGATTTTTAGGCTAAACTGACCGAACTGTCGCCGTGATAATTTTTAATTCCGTTGAACAGCTGATCGAAAATTTTGATTGAATTCGGTGAATCTGTGAAATATCGATGTTTATTAAATAAGCCCAATATGTGTTCGGAAAGCTTGCTATAGTTATCATCATGGTTAGTAGTGATGGCCCAGTTCGCGGATCCAAACCCGAATCCGCGGCAGATTTTACCTCGTTCGCGAACGGCGGATATCGCAGATTTTCCGCCTTCCGAACTTTTCCGAACCACGTTTTCGAAAATTTTCGAAATTACGAGGATTTCACGTATTTTTGAGGATTTTTTTCGTTTTAATGGGTCCGCTCATGGATTTTCTCATTTTTATGAAAATTCGCGGATCCTCAAGCGGACCGGATTTTGCGAAGTTCGGACATCTCTAATGGTTAGTCACACGTGTTATATTTACCCTGTACCAGTAACAGGGTTTCAATGTCCATGTATTGAGCTTGGCATACATTCCATATTCATTACATCATGAACTATTTTTGACATCAGGTATTTTTCTCCTGAATTATTTACCGTATTGCTTCATGTTGTAACTCTGTGTACAGCCCGACGCTATACCTGCCAATAGAGCTGGTTCCTGAACGGTTTAAACACGTTCTGAGAGTATCACATTATTTCACTTTTATTTTAACACGTTTTCTAATGGGGCAGCAATAGGGGGATTAGGGTGATTACATCTATGTCAGCAGGTTTCAATTCAAAGCCCATAACATGTTCTATAAATTTTAAGGATCCAGCAAAGCTTCAAAATTCTGTCGAAAAGGCGACGGTTTTTGTTCCGTAGGATTTTAACACATTCATTGATATTAAACTCAAAGGTATCTTTAGTTGTGATATTTAGGCAGTAACCGGACACCTAAATGATCAGTCTCGTCGACTGTTCAATCATTTTTATTGATTTTGGGGTCCTAGTGGTGAATCTGGGTTTCTAAACACACCTGGTTTCCATACGGAAATTGTGGTTTCAAAAATCCGCAGATCTGATGGAATTTTCTAAACTTGGAACTTTTGATCGTAATCAAGAATTTGAACGAAAAAAATCATAAAATTCAGATTCAATTGGGTTCAAACGGGTTTTCGGAATTTAAACAGGTTCTGCGGAGCCCCTGATGGAATGAAGGAGGACTGTCCTTATAATAGGATTCAGCTCTGTGTGGTACAACTAATTGCTAATTAGGGTATTTCCTACTGCTTGGACCCCAACTATAAGCAGTGCTGATCCAAAAACCTGGTTATTTTTTAAAGGGCATGTCCACCCCCAAAACTTAATTCTCCCCCACTACTGGCCCCACTGTGTAGTGTAGTAAAATCCTTACCTTATCTCTCTGCTCCAAACGGTTCTCCTGCAATGTCCCCCCAAAGTCCTAGAAAGTGAAGACCAGCAGGGTTATTCAATAAAAGTTCTTATCGTTTAAAATGGTGCTAATTTTGCCCCAACCAATCAGATCTTATTTAACATTTGAAAGCTAACATCTGATTGGTTGAGGCAAAATTAGCACTATTTTAAACGATAAGAACTTTTATTGAAACTCTCTGCAGGAGCCTGCAAAGAAGGGAAAACGTTTCTGCCTCTTAGCTGTCCTCTGAGAGGTTTTTGGCTTGCTCAGTGTTAGTGTGGCTTGCCCTAGTGTTAAATCCACTGTAGTGTAGGGCTCCCTCTCCCACCCCCAACCGCTATATTAATTTGTCAAAAAAACTCTCCCAATCTGTACTTACACTGCCTTGTTCCACCAGCTGCCTCTCAGCCAAACAAAGACGCGGTTGCCGGTCCGGCCCCCTGCTTGCAGTTTTATGGAACAAGGCAGTGTTCTACTAATGGGGAGGGATGGGGAGAGGGAGCCCTAAACTACAGAAAAATGTCAAAAAATATAATATATAATCTTAATAATGATTTGCACACAAGTTCTGTATGGAGTATATAATTTCTGGTTTTATAATCTTTTGTGTGATGTAATGTGTTAATAATATGTTCTGTGATGAATAATCCATTCTATGTTCTGTGATGAATAATCCGTTCAATGTTCTGTGATGAATAATCCATTCTAGGTTCTGTGATGAATAATCCATTCTAGGTTCTGTGATGAATAATCCATTCTAGGTTCTGTGATGAATAATCCCGGGGAGGGGGTGGAGAAACAACGACAACACGGGGTTCTTGGCATGTGCTAGGGAGATCGCCCATAGTGGGTGTCCCTTAGAACAGCTCGTGGCCGGTGAAGTGCGTCGATTATTTTAAAACATAGAAGATAAAAATGTAGTTTGTAAACCGAGGGGTTAAAAATTAGAAACGAGTTATCAAGTACAGATGTGTTGGCCAGAATGAAATCATGTTTCTGGTACAGGAGGTATTCAACTGAATACTTGCTAAAATGTTGTTTGAAGGTCTAAGAATTCATAAATCACTATCTGGGAAAACAGGCCGATACGGAGGAACCTATCGTGATTCCAAGGGGCAGAAAGCAGATCAGGTTTCTTGGTTGATGTCTTTACAAAAAGTAAAAACTCCGTCATTTGTACTTTACCAGCATCACCTGGTGCGTGTTGAGACGGGTGTTTTCAGGAAGGAGTTACAGATGAAAATGGATTTCGCCCAGCTACTTTACCTTTTCCGAAGTTTATGGCCTTCTAAATCTCTGTTCCTGCTATTGCTGAAAATAGTTTGACATGTGTATGGGTCTACGAGACCTTTAGACAACCTGGTACAGAGGACATTTTGGAGAACTGCATAATAGTTAATGTATAAAGTATAAGATGTATTAATGTCACTTGTCAATAGAGATCAAGAAATGCTTAAATCCACATATAGCTAATGTAATTTCATAAACAAGCAGTCATTAGGTGCAAACACATCTACCTGCTAGTATACGAAAGAGTATTGTTCATTATTCATGAGGGTTTGTGGTGATGATACACAGAAATACCATTAGGAAGTGTGTTAATGGGGTCGAGATTATATTAAAAGGTATCTTACTTTAATCGGATTTTCAAAAATTGGACCTTTAGATACACCAAGATCCTCTGCTCCAAAACTTTCAGATTTTAAATCTGGGCTGTGGAACCTGAGAATTCATCATTTGAAATCACAGCATTTACAGGGACAGACCTGTCACTCCGAATCACAAATTATACTGTATTACCTATATCTGACCTCTTTGCCGGGCCTGCCAGACACCCTTCTGCAATATTTGAGAGAATCAGCAGAGAAAGACAGCAGGGGAGTGATGGGGAGATGTGTAAGCAGAGCAGTGTCCATGGTGAGGCTGTGCAGAACTTATAGTGTCGCAGACACTACAAGAGCATGAGTAGGGAGGTGGGGGGAATTAGGAGCACTCACTAAACATTAATATTTAATGACAAAGCAAGCACAGATAAATATGGAGTACCACCAGATTGTAGAACATTCAAAATTGGAAACCTAAATATGGAAGATTATTGCTTAAGGGTACTTTTATAGTGATTGAATCATGTCACCAGGAATTACAGAAGGGGAACTTGGACGTTCTTACAGATCCATTTTTCTCACATATTGTTAAGGGGTGAAATTGTGTTCAACATCATCATACTCAACCCCCTTAAAAATGTTTGCATCAGCCAGCCAGGTTTGTCATAGTTTTCTAGGATTCAGTTTGTTCTGTTGTTAGAATTCATGCCACACAAGTCGACAATCACTGGAGAAACTGGTTCCCTCAAGAACAGTCATTACATAGCCCATCAAACAAAAACATCCTAGGCACATTGTCTGCAACCTGTTAGTGCTTCCCAACAATGAACAATCCACACAAATCCCAAAGGCTAAAGCTGGTATCAGAAATCATGGCTTCATAGAATGTTGCCATCCTAAATAGAAGGGATATACGACCATAAGGTGGTTGTAACAAGTCACTTGAGAACCAAGAAGAATCCCGTGTAATTCATAAGAATTTTATTACTAGAGGTTTCTCAAGTGTATGGGATGGTCCAAGTGTGTTCCTCATCTTTATGGGCAGATATTCCTTTCTGTTTTATTTGAGACCATTATAGAGAACTGCTTTGAAGTTAATTGAGTCAAAATCACTCTCATTTCTAACATTGAAATGTCTGGCTTATTGATATGCAGCCACTGTGCGGGTATCTTAAAGGACATTGTACAAACCTTAAAAATACAAATGTTCAATTGATCATTACCTGCCCCACCCCAACTGATATATTTTGTTACTTTATTACCTGCATTGCTAACCATACATTTAAGTATTGCCTCATCTGCACATGCTCCAGCTTATAAAAAGCTCATTGAGCAGAGGGAGGAGACAGATACCTTTGCCAGAAAGATGATAGAACTTATCATTAAATATCTAGTTTCAAATACATGTAATACATTTGTAAAATACAGTTGTGGGCAGAGAACTGACAAGTCATAATGTTTTTGTTTTAAGGTGTGACATGTCCTTTGAAATTTTTGAGTCATTTCAATTGAATAGTTTTCAGGCATATTACCCAGCATGTGCCCTTTCTGATACGAAATCTCAAGCATAAAAAGATCAATTAGACAGAAATTGAAACCTAAAGTATTGAAACTGATCAAAAGCTACTGTCCAACTTCCTAACAGTAATTTCTCTCTATTGCTAATAATGTTTATTAGCTAATATGCTTACTACATAAATGTGCTTCTCATTTATAAAAATGACCATCAGTGGTAAAGGTAAGAAGTAAAGTCATATGGTGTTGCCTACACACTAATGCTGGCCATAAACTAATTAGATGTTAAATCCAATTGGACATTCATTCTAACATACACCTTATTGGCCAGTGTTGCCACCCCTGACTGGATTCTTTACGATCCACATTACACTTTAATGACAGCTGTTAAAATGGATCTGGAAATCCAGTTTATGGAAAGTCGCAGGTAAGTTATTGTGTGTGGGAACCTGTAGTCAGAGAAATCACATCCATAGTAAAGGGTAAAAACATCTATTAGTAGGTTTCACCATGTGCAAATTCTTGGGGTAATATAGTTAAAAAACAACTATAAATTGTAGTAAATTAACTTTTTAAAAATGAAAGCACCTGGGCAGGTAGTTAAGTTATCCTCCCTCCCTCCCATATACTTTAGTTGAGGAGCAGCATGTACTTTTTCATCTGCCAGGTTAAATGTCCTGGACTTTCCTGTATTTAAGATAGTGATGAAGCACCGAGGAAGCCTGCAGGATTAGCTTTCTTCATGCTGCCACGGCTCACAAACATATTGGAATGTAGGGTTTTTTGTTTTTTTAAATGTTAAATTCTCCTTTATATCTCAATATAACTTTCCCTATAAGAAACAAGTGTGTCACTTGGTATAGTCTTACAGTTGTGAAGATACAAATTAATATACAATATTAAGGAATGTGAACTTGCCCTTTACACTCTAATAGAAGACAGACCAATATTATCCTGGGAACACAAGATATTAAAGTGCAGTTATAAATCCACATTTTTTTCAAGACTAATTTGTCACGATTAACCTGTTTCATTCCAATAACCTTAATCTTGTTACTTTATATACAGATGAAAACAATGATAGATTTTTTTTTTTTGAACATTCTCGTCTAGAGAACATTTTTCAATGGTTTTGCACCAACATCAACTGTTGGAATCCTTTTGGCACCGGTGTATTTTTATATAAATTAGCTTTTGCCAGCAACTGAATGTGGGCATAGAGAAGGATTAATTGGAGAAAAAAAATAGCACAGAAATATTTGTATATTGGAAATAAATATTTCCCTATGACAAAGATCTTAATATACACCGGCGAAAGCGAGCGTTTTGGAAATGGCGAATAGATAGTGAATAAATATAACAAAAGTTTGCATGTCTTTTGCTTGTTTGCTGCATTGTATTAAGGTTCCAGTTAGAGAAGGAAAATCCTGAAGATCCAAAAACGGAACCTACTTTCCGAGTCCATTTTCGATAATTACCGAACGTTCGAGGCTTTTTCGACATACCTCGAAAATTGCCCTTGTCTGGTAATTATCAAAATGGGCTCCGAAGTCCCAAAATCGGAACTCCATCCAGTTTCGGACAAACATTCGGATTTCGGAGCCGAGGTGTTCTTTGTCAGGTCCGAACGACCAGGATCCTATCTTCCAATCTGTCTTAGATGACAGACAGAATCAGCAAGATATGGGGTACGAGAGTCACAGCGTTCTCCCAATATAAAGTACATATAAAGTATAGAGAGAACGTTAGTGACCGCCATACTCCCTATATAAAGTATATAAAAGTATAGAGAGAACGTTAGTGATCGCCATTCTCCCTATAGTTATATATAAGTAAGGGAGAACGTTAGTGACCGCATACTCCCTATAAAAGTATATATAAAGTATAGGGAGAACGTTAGTGACCGCCATACTCCCTATTAAAGTATATATAAAGTATAGAGAAAACGTTAGTGATCGCCATTCTCCCATATAAAGTATATATAAAGTATAGAGAGAACGTTAGTGACCGCCATACTCCCTATATAAAGTATATATAATATAGGGAGAACGTTAGTGACTGCCATACTCCCTATATAAAGTATATATAAGTATAGGGAGAACGTTAGTGACCGCCATACTCCCTATATAAAATATATAAAAAAGTATAGAGAGAACGTTAGTGACCGCCATACTCCCTATATAAAGTATATAAAAGTATAGGGAGAACGTTAGTGACTGCCATACTCCCTATTAAAGTATATATAAAGTATAGAGAGAACGTTAGTACCGCCATACTCCCTATATAAAGTAATATATATAGGGAGAACGTTGTGACCGCCATAACTCCCTATATAATATTATAAAGTATAGAGAGAACGTTAGTGACCGCCATACTCCCTATATAAAGTATAATAAGTATAGGGAGAACGTTAGTGACCGCCATACTCCCTATATAAAGTATATATAAAGTATAGAGAGAACGTTGTGACCGCCATACTCCCTATATAAAGTATATATAAGTTAGGAGAACGTTAGTGACCGCCATACTCCCTATATAAAGTTATATAAAGTATAGAGAGAACGTTAGTGACCGCCATACTCCCTATATAAAGTATATATAAAGTATAGAGAGAACGTTAGTGACCGCCTACTCCCTATATAAAGTAATATAAGTATAGAGAGAACGTTGTGACCGCCTACTCCCATATAAAGTATATATAAAGTATAGAGAGAACGTTAGTGACCGCCATACTCCCTATATACAGTATATATAAAGTATAGGGAGAACGTTAGTGACGCCATACGCCCTATAATAATATATATAAAGTATAGAGAGAACGTTAGTGACCGCCATACTCCCTATATAAATATATATAAAGTACAGGGAAACGTTAGTGACCGCCATACTCCCTATATAAAGTATATATAAAGTATAGGAGAACGTTAGTGACTGCCATACGGCCCTATATAAAGTATAATAAAGTATAGAGAGAACGTTAGTGACCGCCATACTCCCTATATAAAGTATATTAAAGTATAGGGAGAACGTTAGTGACCGCCATACTCCCTAATAAAGTATATATAAAGTATAGGGAAACGTTAGTGACCGCCATACTCCCATATACAATATATAAAGTATAGAGAGAACGTTAGTGACCGCCTACTCCCTATATAAAGTAATATAAATATAGGGAGAACGTTAGTGACCGCCATACTACCTATATAAAGTATATATAAGTATAGGGAGAACGTTAGTGACCGCCATACTCCCTATATAAAGTATATAAAAGTATAGAGAGAACGTTAGTGACCGCCATACTCCCTATATAAGTATATTAAAGTATAGAGAGAACGTTAGTGACCGCCATACTCCCTATATAAAGTATATATAAAGTATAGAGAGACGTTAGTGACGCCATACTCCCTATAAAGTATATATAAAGTATAGAGAGAACGTAGTGACTGCCTTAATCCCTATATAAGTATATATAAAGTATAGGGAGAACGTTAGTGACTGCCATACTCCTATATAAAGTATATATAAAGTATAGAGGAACGTTAGTGACCGCCATACTCCCATATACAGTATTATAAAGTATAGGGAGAACGTTAGTGACTGCCATACTCCCTATATAAAGTATATATAAGTATAGGGAGAACGTTAGTGACCGCCATACTCCCTATATAAAGTATATATAAAGTATAGGGAGACGTTAGTGACCGCCATACCCCTATATAAAGTATATATAAAGTATAGAGAGACTTAGTGACTGCCATACTCCCTATAAAGTATATATAAGTATAGGGAGAACGTTGACCGCCATACTCCCTATATAAAGTTATAGGAGAACGTTAGTGACCGCCATACTCCCTATAATAAGTATTATAAAGTATAGGAGAACGTTAGTGACCCGCCATACTCCCTATATAAAGTATATATAAAGTATAGGAGAACGTTAGTGACCGCCATAAATAAAACAAACATCCCTATATAAAGTATTATAAGTATAGAGAGAACGTTAGTGACCGCCATACTCCCTATATAAAGTATATATAAAGTAAGGGAGAACGTTAGTGACCGCCATACTCCTATATAAGTATATAAAGTTTATAAAGTATAGAGAGAACGTTAGTGACGCCATACTCCCTATATAAAGTATATATAAGTATAGGGAGAACGTTGTGACCGCCATACTCCCTTATAAAGTATATAAAAGTATAAGAGAAACGTTAGTGACCGCCATACTCCCTATATAAAGTATATATAAAGTATAGGGAGAACGTTAGTGACCGCCATACTCCCTATATAAAGTATATATAAAGTATATATAAAGTATAGAGAGAACGTTAGTGACTGCCATACTCCCTATATAAGTATATATAAAGTATAGAGAGAACGTTAGTGACCGCCATACTCCCTATATAAGTATATATAAGTATAGGGAGAACGTTGTGACCGCCATACTCCCTATATAAAGTATATATAAAGTATAGGAGAACGTTAGTGACTGCCATACTCCCTATATAAAGTATATATAAAGTATAGGGAGAACTTAGTGACCCCATACTCCCTATAAAAGTATATTATAAAGTATAGAGAGAACGTTAGTGACGCCATACCCCTATATAAAGTATATATAAGTATAGGAAACGTTAGTGACCGCCATACTCCCTATATAAAGTAATATAAAGTATAGGGAGAACGTTAGTGACCGCCATACTCCCTATATAAGTATATATAAAGTATAGGGAGAACTTTGTGACCGCCATACCCCTAATAAAGTATATATAAAGTATAGGGAGAACGTTAGTGACCGCCATACTCCCTATATAAAGTATATATAAAGTATAGAGAGAACGTTAGTGACCGCATACTCCCTATATAAAGTATATATAAGTATAGAGAACGTTAGTGACTGCCATACTCCTATATAAAGTATATATAAAGTATAGGGAGAACGTTATGACCGCCATACTCCCTATATAAGTATATATAAAGTATAGAGAGAACGTTTAGTGACTGCCATACTCCCTATATAAAGTATATATAAAGTATAGGGAGAACGTTAGTGACCGCCAACTCCCTATATAAAGTATATATAAGTATAGGAGAACGTTAGTGACCGCCAACCTCCTATATAAAGTTATATAAAGTAGGGGAGAACGTTAGTGACCGCCATCCCCTATATAAAGTATATATAAAGTATAGGGAGAACGTTATGACGCCATACTCCCTATATAAAGTATATATAAAGTAGAGAGAACGTTAGTGACCGCCATACTCCCTATATAAAGTATATATAAAGTATAGGGAGAACGTTAGTGACCGCCATACCCTATATAGTATATATAGTATATATATAAGAGAGAACGTTAGTGACGCCATACTCCCTATATAAAGTATAGGGAGAACGTTAGTGACTGGCCATACTCCCTATATAAAGTATATATAAAGTATAGGGAGAGAACGTTAGTACCGCCATACTCCCTATATAAAGTATATATAAAGTATAGGGAGAACGTTAGTGACCGCCATACTCCCTATATAAAGTATATAAAGTATAGGGAGAACGTTAGTGACTGCCATACTCCCTATATAAAGTATATATAAAGTATAGGGAGAACGTTAGTGACCGCCATACTCCCTATATAAGTATATATAAAGTATGGGGAAACGTTAGTGACGCCAATACTCCCTAATAAAAGTATATATAAGTTAGGGAGAACGTTAGTGACCGCCATACTCCCTATATAAAGTATATATAAAGTATAGAGAGAACGTTAGTGACCGCCATACTCCCTATTAAAGTATAGAGAGAACGTTAGTGACTGCCATACTCCTATATAAAGTATAGGGAGAATGTTAGTGCTGCCATACTCCCTATATAAAGTATATATAAAGTATAGGAGAAAACGTTAGTGACCGCCATACTCCCTATATAAGTATATATAAAGTATAGAGAGAACGTTAGTGACCGCCATACTCCCTATATAAAGTATATAAAGTATAGGAGAACGTTAGTGCCGCCATACTCCCTATATAAAGTATATAAAGATATTAAATATAGAGAGAACGTTAGTGACGCCATACTCCCTATATAAGTATAGGGAGAACGTTAGTGACTGCCATACTCCCTATTAAGTTATATAAGTATAGGAGAACGTTATGACGCCATACTCCTATAAAAGTATATATAAAGTATAGGGAGAACGTTAGTGGCCGCCATACTCCCTATATAAAGTATATATAAAGTATAGGGAGAACGTTAGTGACCGCCATACTCCCTATATAAAGTATATATAAAGTATATAGAGAGAACGTAGTGACTGCCATACTCCTATATAAGTATATATAAAGTATATATAAAGTATAGGGAGGAACGTTAGTACTGCCATACTCCCTATATAAATATATATAAAGTATAGAGAGAACGTTAGTGACCGCCATACTCCCTATATAAAGTATATAGAGAACGTTAGTGACCGCCATACTCCTCATATAAGTATATATAAAGTATAGAGAGAACGTTAGTGACTGCCATACTCCCTATATAAGTATAGAGAGAACATCAGTGACTGCCATACTCCCTATATAAAGTTATTAAAGTATAGAAGAACGTAGTGACTGCCATACTCCCTATATAAGTAATATAAAGTATAGGGAGAACGAAAGTGACTGCCATACTCCCTATATAAAGTCTATATAAAGTATAGGGAGAATGTTAGTGACCGCCATACTACCTATATAAAGTATATATAAAGTATAGAGAGAACGTTAGTGACCGCCATACTCCCTATATAAAGTATATATAAAGTATAGGGAGAACGTTAGTGACCGCCCTACTCCCTACATAAAGTATATATAAAGTATATGGAGAACGTTAGTGACTGCCATACTCCCTATATAAAGTATATATAAAGTATAGAGAGAACGTTAGTGACCGCCATACTCCCTATATAAAGTATATATAAAGTATAGGGAGAACGTTTGTGACTGCCATACTCCCTATATAAAGTACATATAAAGAATAGGGAGAATGTTTGTGACTGCCATACTCCCTATATAAAGTATATATAAAGTATAGGGAAAACGTTAGTGACTGCCATACTCCCTATATAAAGTATATATATAAAGTATAGGGAGAACGTTTGTGACTGCATTACTCCCTACCATCAATCGTGCCAAAATATCGACCGGCGATATGTTACCATATATGTCTTGTTACCATGAAATATCTGGAGACTTGCACCATAGAACAGATTATTCATCGCAGAACCTAGAACTGATTATTCATCACAGCACATAGAACGGATTATTCATCACAGAACCTAGAACGGATTATTCATCACAGAACCTAGAACGGATTATTCATCACAGAACCTAGAACTGATTATTAATCACGAACATAGAACGGATTATTCATCACAGAACATAGAACTGATTATTCATCACAGAACCTAGAACTGATTATTAATCACAGAACATAGAACGATTATTCATCACAGAACATAGAACTGATTAATCATCACAGAACAAAGAACTGATTATTCATCACAGAACATAGAACGGATTATTCATCACAGAACATAGAACTGATTATTCATCACAGAACCTAGAACGGATTATTCATCACAGAACATAGAACGGATTATTCATCACAGAACCTAGAACGGAATATTCATCACAGAACCTAGAACGGATTATTCATCACAGAACATAGAACTGATTATTCATCACCGAACATAGAACGGATTATTCATCACCGAACATAGAACGGATTATTCATCACAGAACATAGAACGGATTATTCATCACAGAAACTAGACGGATTATTCATCACAGAACATAGAACTGATTAGTCATCACAGAACATAGAACTGATTAGTCATCACAAACATAGAACTGATTAGTCATCACAGAACCTAGAACGGATTACATCACAGAACATAGAATGGATTATTCATCACAGAACCTAGAACGGAATTTCATCACAGAACCTAGAACGGATTATTCATCACAAACATAGAACTGATTATTCATCACCGAACATAGAACGGATTATTCATCACAGAACATAGAACGGATTATTCATCACAGAACATAGAACGGATTATTCATCACAGAACATAGAACTGATTAGTCATCACAGAACATAGAACTGATTAGTCATCACAGAACAAGAACGGATTATTCATACACAAACATAGAACTGATTATTCATCACAGAACATAGAACGGATTATTCATCACAGAACATAGAACTGATTAGTCATCACAGACATAGACTATTAGTCTACAGAACTAGACTTATAGTATACACAGAACATCGAACTGATTAGTCATCACAGAACATAGAACGATTAGTCATCACAGACAGCGAACTATTAGTCATCACAGAACATAGAACTGATTAGTCATCACAGAACATAGAACTGATTAGTCATCACAGAACATAGAACTGATTAGTCATCACAGAACATAGAACGGATTATTCATCACAGAACATTGAACGGATTATTCATCACAGAACCTAGAACAGATTATTCATCAACGAACCTAGAACAGATATTCATCACAGAACCTAGAACGGATTATTCATCACAGAACCTAGAACGGATTATTCATCACAGAACCTAGAATGGATTTATCATCACAGAACCTAGAATGGATTATTCATCACAGAACATTGAACGGATTATTCATCACAGAACCTAGAATGGATTATTCATCACAGAACCTAGAATGGTATTCATCACAGAACCTAGAATGGATTATTCATCACAGAACATAGAACTGATTATTCATCACAGAACCTAGAACGGATTATTCATCACAGAACCTAGAACGTGATATTCATCACAGAACCTAGAATGGATTATTCATCACAGAACCTAGAATGGATTATTCATCACAGAACCTAGAATGGATTATTCATCACAGAACCTAGAATGGATTATTCATCACAGACCATTGAACGGATTATTCATCACAGAACCTAGAATATTATTCATCACAGAACCTAGAATGGATTATTCATCACAGAACCTAGAATGGATTATTCATCACAGAACCTAGAATGGATTATTCATCACAGAACCTAGAATGGATTATTCATCACAGAACATAGAATGGATTATTCATCACAGAACATTGAACTGATTATTCATCACAAACCTAGAATGGATTATTCATCACAGAACCTAGAATGGATTATTCATCACAGAACCTAGAATGGATTATTCATCACAGAACCTAGAATGGATTATTCTCACAGACCTAGAATGGATTATTCATCACAGAACCTAGAATGGATTATTCATCAGAGAACATTGAACGGATTATTCATCACAGAACATAGAATGGATTATTCATCACAGAACATAGAATGGATTATTCATCACAGAACATTGAACGGATTATTCATCACAGAACATTGAACGGATTATTCATCACAGAACCTAGAATGGATTATTCATCACAGAACCTAGAATGGATTATTCTCACAGAACCTAGAATGGATTATTCATCACAGAACATAGACTGATTAGTCATCACAGAACCTAGAACGGATTATTCATCACAGAACTAGAACGGATTATTCATCACAGAACCTAGAATGGATTATTCATCACAGAACCTAGAATGGATTATTCATCACAGAACCTAGAATGGATTATCATCAAGAACATGAAGTATTATTCATCACGAACCTAGAACGGATTATTCATCACAGAACATAGAAGGATGATTTCATCACAGAACATAGAATGGATTATTCATCACAGAACATGAAGATTATTCATCACAGAACTGAAGGATTATTCATCACAGACCTAGAATGGTTATTCATCACAGAACCTAGAATGGATTATTCATCACGAACCTAGAATGGATTTTCATCACAAACATAGAACTGATTAGTCATCACAGACCCTAGAACGGATTATTCATCACAGAACCTAGAACGATTATTCATCACAGAAACCTAGAATGGATTTTCATCACAGAACCTAGAATGGATTATTCATCACAGAACCTAGAATGGATTATTCATCACAGACCTAGAATGGATATTCATCACAGAACATAGATGGATTATTCATCACGAACATTGAACGATTATTCATACACAGAACTATATGGATTATTCATCACAGAACCTAGAACGGATTATCATCACAGAACCTATAATGATTTATTCATCAAGAACCTAGAATGGATATTCATCACAGACCTAGAACGGATTATTCATCACAGACACCTAGACGGATTATTCATCACAGAACATTAACGGATTATCATCACAGAACATAGAATGGATTATTCATCACAGAACATTGAAGGTTATTCATCACAGAACCTAAATGATTATTCATCACAAGACCAGAATGGATTATTCATCACAGAACCTAGAATGATTATTCATCACAGAACCTAGAATGGATTATTCATCAACGAACCTAGAATGGATTATTCATCAGAGA
The DNA here is from genome assembly GCA_019447015.1 of Hymenochirus boettgeri. Taxonomy (NCBI): domain Eukaryota; kingdom Metazoa; phylum Chordata; class Amphibia; order Anura; family Pipidae; genus Hymenochirus; species Hymenochirus boettgeri. The sequence continues at coordinate 7,539,815 of CM033473.1, read as the reverse complement.
ACATTGAACGATTATCATCACAGAACATAGAATGGATTATTCATCACAGAACATTGAAACGGATTATTCATCACAGAACAATAGAATGGATTATTCATCAACGAAACATTACTCACTAACGTTCTCTCTATACTTTATATATACTTTATATAGGGAGTATGGCGGTCACTAACGTTCTCTCTATACTTTATATGTACTTTATATTGGGAGAACGCTCGTGACTCTCTGTACCCCCATATCTTGCTGATTCTGTCTGTCATCTAAGACAGATTGGAAGATAGGATCCTGGTCTGTCTCGGACCTGACACAGAACACCTCGGCTCCGAAATCCGAATGTTCTGTCCGAAACTGGATGGATGTTCCGATTTTGGGACTTCGGAGCCCATTTTTGATAATTACCAGACAAGGGCAATTTTCGAGGATTGTCGAAAAAGCCTCGAACGTTCGGTAATTATCGAAAATGGACTCGGAAAGTAGGTTCCGTTTTTGGATCTTCAGGATTTTCCTTCTCTAACTGGAACCTTAATACAAATGCAGCAAAACAAGCAAAAGACAATGCAAACTTTTGTTATATTTATTCACTATCTATTCGCCATTTCCAAACGCTCGCTTTCGCCGGTGTATATTAAGATCTTTGTCATAGGGAAATTTATTTCCAATATACAAATATTTCTGTGCTATTTTTTTTCTCCAATTAATCCTTCTCTATTGCCCACATTCAGTTGCTGGCAAAAGCTAATTTATTATAAAAATACACCGGGTGCCAACAGGATTCCAACAGTTGATGTTGGTGCAAAACCATCTGAAAAATGTTCTCTAGACAGAATGTTCAAAAAGAAAAATCTATCATTGTTTTTCATCTGTATATAAAGTAACAAGATTAAGGTTATTGGAATGAAACAGGTTAATCGTGACAAATTAGTCTTGAAAAAAATGTGGATTTATAACTGCACTTTAATATCTTGTGATTCCCAGGATAATATTGGTCTGTCTTCTATTAGAGCTGTAAAGGGCAAGTTCACATTCCTTAAATATTGTATATTAATTTGTATCCTTCACAACTGTAAGACTATACAAAGTGACACACTTGTTTCTTAATAGGGAAAAGTTATATTTGAGATATAAAGGAGAATTTAACATTTAAAAAAAACAAAACACCTACATTCCAATATAGTTTTTGTGAGCAGTGGCAGCATGAAGAAAGCTAATCCTGCCAGGCTTCCTCGGTGCTTCATCACTATCTTAAATACAGGAAAGTCCAGGACATTAACCTGGCAGATGAAAACTGTACATGCTGCTCCTCAACTAAAGTATATTGGGAGGGAGGTAGGAATAACTTAACTACCTGCCCAGGTGCTTTCATTTTTAAAAAGTTAATTTCTACAATATAGTTGTTTTTTTAAACTATATTACCCCAAAGAATTTGCACATGGTAAACCCTACTAATAGACTGTTTTTACCCTTTACTATGGATGTGATTTCTCTTGACTACAGGTTCCCACACACAATAACTTACCTGCGACTTTCCATAAACTGGATTTCCAGATCCATTTTACAGCTGTCATTAAAGTGCTAATGTGGATCGTAAAGAATTCCAGTCAGGGGTGGCATCACTTGGCCAATAAGGTGTATGTTAGAATGAATGTCCAATTGGATTTAACATCTAATTAGTTTATGGCCAGCATTAGTGTGTAGGCAACACCCACTATGACTTTACTTCTTACCTTTACCACTGATTGGTCATTTTTATAAATGAGAAGCACATTTATGTAGTAAGCCATATTAGCTAATAAACATTAATTAGCAATAGAGAGACATTACTGTTAGGAAGTTGGACAGTAGCTTTTGATCAGTTTCAATACTTTAGGTTTCAATTTTCTGTCTAATTTGATCTTTTTATGCTTGAGATTTCGTATCCAGAAAGGGCACATGCTGGGTAATATGCCTGAAAACTATTCAATTGAAATGACTCAAAAATTCTTAAAGGACATGTCCACCCTTAAAACAAAAACATTATGACTTGTCAGTTCTCTGCCCACAACTGCTATTTTTACAAATGTATTACATGTATTTGAAACTAGATATTTAATGATAAGTTCTATCCCTTTCTGGCAAAGGTATCTGTCTCCTCCCTCTGCTCAATGAGCTTTTTATAAGCTGGAGCATGTGCAGATGAGGCAATACTTAAATGTATGGTTAGCAATGCAGGTAATAAAGTACAAAATATATCAGTTGGGGTTGGGGGCAGGTAATTGACAATTGAACATTTGTATTTTTAAGGTTGTACATGTCCTTTAAGATACCCGCACAGTGGCTGCATATCAATAAGCCAGACATTTCAATGTTAGAAATGAGTAGTGATTTTCTGACTCAATTAACTTCCAGCAGTTCTCTATAATGGTCTCAAATAAAACAGTAATAGTAATATCTGCCCATAAAGATGAGTGAACACACTTGGACCATCCCATACACTTGAGAAACCTCTAGTAATAAAATTCTTATGAATTACAGGGATTCTTCTTGGTTCTCAAGCTGACTTGTTACAACCACCTTATTGGTCGTATATTCCCTTCTATTTAGGATGGCAACATTCTATGAAGCCATGATTTCTGATACCAGCTTTAGCCTTTTGGGATTTGTGGGATTGTTCATTGTTGGGAAGCACTAACAGGCTTGCAGACAGTGTCCTAGGATGTTTTTGTTTGATGGCCTCATGTAATGACTTCCTTGAGGAAACCATGTTTTCTCCAGTGATTGTCGACTTGTGTGGCATGAATTCTAACAACAGAACAAACTGAATCCTAGAAAACTATGACAAACCTGGCTGGCTGATGCACAACATTTTTAAGGGGGTTGAGTATGCTGATGTTGAACACACATTTCACCCCTTAACAATATGTGAGAAAAATGAATCTGTAAGAACGTCCAAGTTCCCCTTCTGTAATTCCTGGTGACATGCATTCAATCACTATAAGAGTACCCTTAATGCAATAATCTTCCATATTTAGGTTTCCAATTTTGAATGTTCTACAATCTGGTGGTACTCACATATTTATCTGTGCTTGCTTTGTCATTAAATTATTAATGTTTAGTGAGTGCTCCTAATTCCCCCCACCTCCCTTACTCACTGCCTTCTTGTAGTGTCTGCGACACTTATAAGTTCTGCACAGCCTCACCATGGACACTGCTCTGCTTACACATCTCCCCATCACTCCCCCTGCTGTCTTTTCTCTGCTGATTCTCTCAAATATTGCAGAAGGTGTGCTGGCAGACCGGCAAAGAGGTCAGATATAGGTAATACAGTATAATTTGTGCTTCTGGAGTGACAGGTCTGTCCCTGTAAATGCTGTGATTTCAAATGATGATTTCTCAGGTTCCACAGCCCAGATTTAAAATCTGAAAGTTTTGGAGCAGAGGGATCTTGGTGTATCTAAAGGTCCAATTTTTGAAAATCCGATTAAAGTAAAGATACCTTTTAATATAATCTCGACCCCATTTAACACTTCTCCTAATGGTATTTCTGTGTATCATCACCACAAAACCCTCATGAATAATTGAACAATACTCTTCGTATACTAGCAGGTAGATGTGTTTGCCATACTAACTGACTGCTTGTTATGAAATTACATTTAGCTATATATGTGGCATTTCAAGACATTTCTTGATCTCTATTGACAAGTTGACATTAATACATTATACTTTATATATATTAAATATTATGCAGTTCTCAAATAGTCCTCTGTACCAGGTTGTCTAAAGGTCTGTAGAACCCATACACATGTCAAACTATTTTCAGCAATAGCAGAAACAGAGAATGGCCATAAACATTCGGAAAAGGTAAAGTAGCTGGCGAAAATCCATTTTCATCCTGTAATCCTTCCTGCAAAACACTCGTCTCAACAAGCACCAGGTGATGCTGGTAAAGTACAAATGACGGAGTTTTACTTTTTGTAAAGAATCAACAAGAAACCTGATCTGCTTTCTGCACCTTTGGAATCAGATAATGTCTCCTCCGTATCGGCCTGTTTTCCCAGTATAGTGAATGCATCTATGACCTTTAACAAAAACATTTTAGCAAGTATTCAGTATGAATACCTCCTGTACCAGACACATGATTTCATTCTTGGCACAGAACATTGTCACTGAATAACTCATTAATAACCTCGGCTACAAACTAATGATCTTCTCAATGTTTTAAAATAATCGAGACTTCAAGGACAGAGTCAATGGAACAAGGGGATCCCTAGCAATGCAAGAAAACCGGGTCTCCAAATCAGAGAAGGATAGAAATATTAGAATTACTAATCTGCTCTAGATTGTATTGGTTTACATTAAAGGGGTGGTCTCCATACATGTGGCATTTTTATAAAAGGCCATTCTCCTACCTAAAATGACTCCAGGGTCCTGCTTCTAGCTGCTGTCTTTATACAGCAGTATAAAGAGCGGGTTTTCTTGCTAGAACTGTGACATCACCAGCACCACTGCTCTGTCACCAAGTCTAAGGTTGGAGCATGCTCACTACTGGGACAGAGCATCATCATCTGCCCCAAACCTCTAAATCATTTTAAAGCTAGCCACAAGCCTGAAAAGAAAACTCTTTCTCTCCCTAAGGTGCCTGTTGATAGAGAATGGTTGCAGGTCTGTTAATAGCTTCAGAAAAGATCTATTTTTGGGGGGTGGGTGGGGCTTCTTACGCAGCACATCATGTGACGGTCACAGACTCCGTTCTATATTGAGGCCTAGCATATCTGTGCCAACCTAGGCCCATTCATGTCTCCATCAGCAATATGTTACTGAATGTTTTGTGTTTGGTAAGTGTACCAGGAGTACAGAAAATTACCAACAGAGATAATCATTCACATTGACTCATGTAGCAAAAAGTAATTGGCCCAGATTGTTCTGATGGTAAATTTATTTCAGTCACCTGACTGGCCCATAATGACTGGTGTCCAACAGCCCTTGGAATGGAAACATTTCATTTAGAACAACTGAGAATAAGATGATCAAAACTTATCATATCAGATATAAGGGCATAGATAGGACTACACCACAATTATCCTCTACTGGTTTGTGTAACCACAAACGTTTCACCATCAGCATTTAACTAAAACTGGTTAACGGTAGAAAATATTACATCAGACATTTGCATTGTATCTCCATTATTTTTGGACATTAAATAGAATTTAAAAGAGAATTAAAACTCAAATATGAATGACTCTGAGCCAGGAAATCAGTGCAAACCCCAAGCCATGGAATGAGTTGAAACTACTAAGCCACGGAATCAGAGCAAAGCACTAAACCACGGAATCAGTGCAAACCCCCCCCCCCCCCCCCCCTGTGCAAACCACAGAGCCATGAAATCAGTGATAACCACCGAGCCACAAAATCAGTGCAAACCACAGAATCAGTACAAATCACTGAGCCAGGGAATCAGTGCAAATCCCCCCTCTGTGCAAACCACAGAGCCATGAAATCAGTGATAACCACCGATCCACAAAATCAGTGCAAACCACAGAATCAGTGCAAATCACTGAGCCAGGGAATGAGTTGGTTTCTTAAGTTGTTTTTTGGGGGGTTTGGGGGTTTTTTTGTTTTTTTTTTTACAAAAAATGAGGTTCCCAGGAAAGTCAATCTCTGTTTATACCAACAGAAGGACTAAGATAACATTCAGTTTAGGTTAAAAAATAAACATTTACTGTCACCAAGATCAACAATCTCATGTAAATGGCATCACTATAATTCACTGTAGGGAAACACAGTAAATATTTAACCCACAGGACATATACACTGGAAGAAAGTTCAGGGAGTTTTAACAAAAGTTCTTATCGTTAAAAATGGTGCTAATTTTGCCCCAACCAATCAGATCTTATTTAGCATTTGAAAGTTAACATCTGATTGGTTGGTGCAAAATTAGCACCATTTTTAACGATAAGAACTTTTGTTGAATAACGCAGGAGGTGAAATATTATTATATTATTATTATATCAACATAAATATACACTGTATTTAATGGGAAAGTAGCAACAGTTATAAGTTAGATTTATATTCCACTTCTAACCAATGAAGGCAGCGTTTTCTATAGCTGTCTTCCCCTTTAATTGTTGGGGACCTTGAGCCAATAGGGAGGGGAATTTTCTGTGACTTTTACTGGTCTTTATCTGTAGATTTGTTTTGCAGCCCGAGGGGACAATCCAGTAAGTTAACGGTGTTCAGATATGAGCAATTATTTCTAAGAAAAACACTTTGCAATGTCCAAAATTTCAATAATGTCATCTTGGATATTGTGAAGGAGAAACGAAGGTGAACTCAGATGTCTGTGACCCGAGGAACTCTTTGTTTCATACAATTAATACCATTGAATTAACTTTTTCGGATATCATGTTCTTACCTATTCCCCATGATGCATCCTAATCTATTATAATTAATGGTATTTTTCCTGCATTTTACCAAGTGTCAACGCACAAACCGTTCTGTTCCAGTATAAACACTATTAGCAGAGCCTCTGATTAAACAGTTTGTGTCTAAACTTCACGGATCTTTCAGCAGCTGATACGGTTTTCTGGGAATTCGTTTGTACGCGAATGAATGTGAAAGTTAACATCCCGTCTCTGGTAGTTTCCTTTAGACCTTTCTATATCCACATGTAACACAAATACCCCCACTTAACCCCTTAGAATAAAATGAACCCTGAGAATAAAACCTAAACCCAAGATGAGATGCCTCAGCCAATCGCTGGTGGCGCTACTGGTCCCGCCCCTTCTGTGGCTAGTGCACTGAAAAGGTAAGTAGCAGTAGCAGCAGAGGGGCGAGGGACCAAGTCCTGGTAAGTATATTTAGGGTAATTAGGCTAATAAGGTCAAATTTTAGTTTGGTTCCCTTTAAGTTTTGTTCCGTCAGCTGTTTCGTAGAACTAACCGTAGAACCCAATGAAAAATTGTTCAGAATTTTTCAATCTTTATTTTTCACATTTTAAAACTTTGAATTCTCTATTTCGATTTATAAATGGAATTTTCGTATTATTCATTTTCTATGCAATGTAAGAATTCTCAATATTTAGATTTTCGACTCTCGGAATTTCGGAAAATTCTGCCCAGATTGGTGGATTTTTAAAAGCAGGTTTGTTTTGCATTTGGGAATTCTATCTATTTTTTTTTTTTGTGAGATCCTGCCCATTTTATACTTCCCAACTGTCCCGAGCTGTGATGTTCCGATTACACTACTGACAGCAACACTGAATTGCAGCATTCAGAATTCAAACTGAAAATCAGATGATCACTCTATGGAGCCAGTGTAAGAGGGGAGAAGGTTTGATGCATTAAGGTTCGCACACACGTGCAAACGGCCTTTTCTGGTGATAATCGAGCTGTGTATGGGCACTTTATAGGCTGAAACTGCCACTTGTTCGGAGATTCCCCCAGCCAGTCAGGCAACAATCCCTGACCGAATGGCCATTTCGCCGAATAAAGTGCCCATACATGGCACAATTATCAGCCGAAACAGCCGTTCGAACCTTTATTTATTGGCTGCTGCAGATACTTAAACCTACCTCCTGATTATATTAGGTCCACATTGGATGTAAAAGCACTCAGGTGAATGCAATAAAAGGAATTGTATATCATTCATTTCAGAGTTAATAGTGGGTGCAATTCTGGTGTAATCAGGCTTTCTAGAGCTCTAGCTCTGATTTACTCTAAAATCCTAATGATTTTTCACCATACATTTAACTTATTCTGCACTTTACAGAGATTTAGCGATTTTTGCATCTTTTCTGCATTCTGGGGGAATTTTGCACAATATTTAAGGCTGTTCATTCCCATTCCTAGAATAGGAATCGTTTATGACATGTGGTTGGCTTATTAAAGGAGATCAGGAGATGTGGTTATTCTTAATTTAGTTGCTTCGTTTTTCCAAACAGAAAGAGTCTATTAATTGTGGTCATGCTGCCAAAAAAGTGAGGACAAATGTAAAAATAAACATTCATCACCGATAGGACCGATTTACAGACATGTTTAGTTGTACCTATTAAAATACACACGGAAGTGTCTCTCTACATGAACCATAAATCTTCTCCAGGCAATTTATTCAAATCTACATCCCATAAGGAGAAATATATCCCCGGTTTATATTTGGGGTTTATAGGTTTTCCTTCTAATTTATTTCTATATTAGACATACACACAGGGCTATGTACAGAGAGACGTTATCACTCTCTATCGCCTCCACTAGGCAATGCATTGAACTGCAAATATCTTCTGTGCATAGCGAATGGGGTTTTCCAATTCCGAGACTTTAACGCCAGCTATCTTCTGGCCTTAAAGTTTCTGTCTTAAAGAACCGTTACTGGCTTTGTACAAAGCTTGCGGCAGTTGTGCAACGCGTTTTTTGCGTATCACCACAACTGCCATTAGTTATGTCTTCAAGTCACGTTAACCCTTGGTACATGGGTTAACGTGACTTTTAGATGCAAAAAGAAGTTTGCGGCCTTCGGTACATAGCCCTGGCAGTGTGAGCTTATGGCATACCATGGCATACCATCGTTATTCTTACAGCACATTATCAATGCTTATGGCATACTATCCCTATTTTTACAGCACATTATCAATGCTTATGGCATACTATCGTTATTCTTACAGCACATTATCAATGCTTATGGCATACTATCCCTATTCTTACAGCACATTATCAATGCTTATGGCATATTATCCCTATTCTTACAGCACATTATGACAATGCTAGTGGCATATGGAAGTTACTATCGCCATCAAAATTCCACCCGATACAATTGCAAGAAAGGTTCGTTATCAGATTTTACCAATTAAGAACCTTTATTAAAAAAAAAACCATGATGTCTAACACACTCCACAGAACCATCAGTACTAACTTCTGTAACCAATGTCAAAGGACAATTGAAAAGTCTCTGCTGCCCCCATGTGGTTCTGATGCATTACAGCAATTTTTCAAGTTTCCTGCATTTTGTCATTAAAAATGTGCAATAGGTTTTTTTTTTTGTTAAAAGAACATTAACCCTCCTGTTCATATTTAGCAACACACTACAATACACTCAACGCCATAAAGTTAGGGAGAGGGAATGAAAAAATAACACAATTCTCAGGAGGAACCACTAGCGATTTGTTTATATCCATTTGCTGTCATTTTATCATTGTCTGTTTAATATTTTTTCCTGTCTGGTTCTAATCTAAGAAATTGCACACTCGGCGTAAACAGAAATGCCCAGTAATTAGTATTTAAAGGCCACTGGTTCCTGTTTATCTGAACGTCAACATGGGGGGTTGTTTTTGTTATTAAAGGGCATGTCCACTGGAAAAAACACTTTTGGGCATTATGTTAGGTATGACAGCCCACCCCCAACCGCTATAATAAAACAAAACAAAAAAGCTCAGATAACTACTTACAGCCCCTCCGCTCCAGCGAGTCTCCTTCTCCCTCTCTGCTAACAGGAAACAGCAGAGAGGGGCCTGACCAGCAGCCGCGTCTGTGATTGGCTGCCGGTCAGCCAATCACAGATGCGGCTGCTGGCTAAGAAGAAGTCGCGGGAGCGAAGTGCCTGTAAGTAAATATCCGAAAGGTTTTTTTTAGGTTTCTTATAGCGGTTGGGGGTGGGCAGCACTAAAGGGTATTCCGACTTTAGCCTGACACGCTAGGAGAAAGCGAGTGAATATTGGATCCGGAGGGAGGGAGAGAGGGGGGGGAAAGGGTTCCCCTGCACATGTCTGCATCCCTCCCGGAGGCTTCAAACAAGGCAGAGACGTTTGGACATCCACTGCACTCCACTGCTTCAGTTTTCTGGACTTTGGGTGAGGACTACAAGAGAACCATGGGGAGCAGGAATGTAAAGTAAGAACTTTTCAAAGCTAAACATAGGGGCCAGCAGTTGGGGAAAATTTTGATTTGGGGGTGGACATGCCCTTTAAAGGGGCAATATTCTTCTGTTAAATAAAGCCTTTATTTCATCCGAAGCACAAGGGCAGTATAGCATTTTTAATGCTGTATATTGCAAATAAAATGGAATTTTAAACTACTAAGCCCAAAAGCATCATTTGATGGTAACTGTGGTCGTTATACAAGTGTTTTCTATGTAAAATATACTTTTCATACAAGCCTGGGATGTTGTCTATAGCTTCTCAGGTTCTTAAGGTGTTATAGGCTTGTAAAGTGAATTAGTCCATACATACAGATTACCTGCAGACCAATCCCGCAACATTCAATCAATTTCGGAGGAACCTCCTTTCCAGATCTTACTTGCGACCGACATACGATCGCGAAATGAATGGTAAAGGCCTCATGATTGTATGTTGGGCATAAAGAAGATCAGGGTCAATAAGGAAGTGTGTGACAGTTACATGAGCTTTTCTGACGTTACTTAAAGACGGTTACAGCAGTAGGATGCAACTGGGCATGCTTGTGCCTAAGGCATGGGGGCGGAGCAATGGTGCTAGTGATGTCACAGCTCACAGTGCTAGCTGGGAACACCACCCTTTTATCTATGCATAGATAGAGTTGTTTTAACTGTAGGAATGTGCACTTTTTAATAAAGGCCACTTGTGCGGACACCACAGTTCCCTTTAAATAATATGCAATGTTTCTGTTGTAACATCCTTTTTACAAAGACAATACTTTGCTCAGCTATTTTCTATTGGTTACCTTTGTCTGGAAGCAGCAGTACAGTTGTGTTAAATAAGGATGCTTTCGCGCAAGAGCCAAAATCCTTTTTTCAGTCATTGTGCAGTCAACATCATCGTCTTGCAAAATGACATCTTTTTTAAGGACTTTTACAGCATAAACTTCATCTTTGCCTTTCAATTCTGCCAGCATAACCTGGAAGCATAAAGTATGAACTTAGTTTATCACATTATTTAAAGGAGAACTAAAGGCTAAATTTATTAATTCAGATAATGCTGAAATCTGGCAACCGAGACTCAATTTTATATTTCCTAAAATGTGACATTTAGTCAGATTCAACGTTATCTTAAATATCAGCCTATCAGCCTCTGATCTCCTAAATTACAAAGCCCTTAAACATACTTAACTTAAATGATACAATAAGTGGCTACTTTTGATTAAAACTTGCCCTTTACACAACTGTGTGCGTAATTAGTGGCTTTGTCGGTTTTCTATACACACCTTTCCAAAGCTGCCTTTCCCTAACACTTTGATGAAGTTGAAATCTTCCAGGTCTGTTCTCTTGGTCTGCAAGAGTTTAATTTCCCCATTCTCTCTGTTCTCCCCACTGATTGGCTGCTGGCCGTCTGTCGATGACGAAGCGGACGACTTGTGTTCCTCGCCTCGGTTATCGAACGACAAAGCTTTCCTAATGTTGTTTTCCAGATCTTTAATTTCTGTGGGTAGATCGTAACAAAAAGAATAAAATATTGATGCATTTTATTGCATCTACAAGAAGAGAAGATATCAGCAGTGGAATAAACAATTTTATGTAAATCATTTAAATCACTTGTTATTCTCCCTCTTTACAAAGCATTGGTAAGGCCTCATATGGAATATGATTTTGGAATCCTGTGTACAAAAAGGACATCTTGGAAATGGAAAGGGTTCAGAGAAGGGCAACTAAATTAATAAAGGGATTGGGGGTGCTTGAATATGAAGAGAGACTGGATAAGATTACTGTGTATAAATATCTTAACGGGCCATACAATAGACTATCTGGGGCATTGTTCACCAATAGAGCATGTCAGAGGACACGTGGACATCCCTTAAGATTGGAAGAAAAGAAGTTTAGTCTTCAAGTTCGGAAAGGGTTTTTCACCGTGAGAACGGAGCATGAGACGTACTTGGACATTCAAACATGACAACGATCCAAACCCAAGGCAAAGTCGACCTGGCATTCAGTGGTGAAACTAGGAATTACTGGGCCCCCCAGCAAAACTATGATGGGGTCCCTATCCATGCTTCATCCACAGTGGCTATATCTGTCATAGTAAAAATAGGAAGATGGGGCCCCCTTGGCTAATAGGAAGATGGGGCCCCCTTGGCTCCAGGGCCCCCCTACGGTTGCTCCCGCTGCTCCCCTGTATTTACTCCCCTGCTGGCATTGGCTACATCAACATAAATTGAAGGTTCTGGAGTGGCCATGTCAGTCTCCTGACCTCAATACCATTGAGCTACTCGGGGAGACCTCAAACATGCAGTTCATACAAGATGGCCCAAGAATTTAAGGGAATTGAAGCAGCTTTACCATCTAACAAGATAAAGAGCCTCATCCCCAGCCACCCTTGTATGTAACAAGTATGTTTTCCTCGTGTATATTAATGCAACTACCCTTGTATGTAACATGTATGTTTTCATTGTGTATATTAATGCAATTATGTGTGTATGTAACATGTATGTTTTCCTCGTGTATATTAATGCAACTATGTGTGTATGTAACAATATGTTTTCCTTGTGTATATTAATGCAACTTCTGTTGTATGTAACATGTATGTTTTCCTTGTGTATATTAATGCAACTACCCCTGTATGTAACATGTATGTTTTCCTTGTGTATATTAATGCAACTACCCTTGTATGTAACATGTATGTTTTTCTAGTGTATATTAATGCAACTACCCTTGTATGTAACATGTATGTTTTCCTCATGTATATTAATGCAACTATGCATGTACGTAACATGTATGTTTTCCTCATGTATATTAATGCAACTATGTGTGTATGTAACATGCATGTTTTCCTCGTGTATATTAATGCAACTATGTGTGTATGTATCAATATGTTTTCCTTGTGTATATTAATGCAACTTCCGTTGTATGTAACATACATGTTTTCCTTGTGTATATATTTATGCAACTACTCGTGCATGTAACATGTATGTTTTCCTTGTGTATATTAATGCAACTACCCTTGTATGTAACATGTATGATTTCCTTGTGTATATTAATGCAACTACCCTTGTATGTAACATGTATGTTTTCCTTGTGTATATTAATGCAACTATGCATGTATGTAACATGTATGTTTTCCTTGTGATTATTAATGCAACTGTAAAGTGCCACGGAAGATGTTGGTGCTATATAAATCCACAACAATAATTCATTGAAAGAAAAGTTTTGGTGTTATCATTCATATAAACTGAAAAATGGTTAAGAAATCACAAATCCCGCCAGGGAAGTAAACTTATGGGCACAAGTCTATGTACACGCACGTATGGTGATAAAATAAAGACTGTGGGGAAAATCCCGATCCCTTTTTACTGCGTAGGCTATAGTCATAAACCACTGTTAATTGTGTCTGTTTGTGACCCACTCACCTAGATTGCAAGCTCTCTGGCACAAGGACCTCTTCTCCCTATAATTTATGTTTTCTTATTTATAGATAACTATAGACTCACTATAGAAAATAAGATCTTCATCCCCTCCTAGTGGTCCCAAATGGAATAACAGGATTATTCATTTTTATTTTCTGTATTAACCTGACACACTGGTGTTAACTTATCTACACATAAACTGTTGAGCTTTTAGAAAGCAGAAGGTTAGCGTTGATTCTACCTGCGATTCAGCCTATAGCTCTCCTTAAAGAAGAACCACACATAGAATGTGAAATATTCCCGCAACCCTTACCCTGGTCACAAGGAGAGGTCGGCGCAGATTTTGATCTATCGTCCTCAACTGTAGGACCCCCAGGGACTGGCGGCTGGGTCTCTCCACCTGCAATTAGCTGATATGGTTAAACAGAATGTTAGTGTTTGTACATTGCTCAGAGATCACAGAGGGAAAAGAGTGAAAAAGGGGGAAGGCTTTAGTGCAGTTAAACATACTGGTTGTTATTTACAGAAATACCAGGAGGATTAACCGTAACCCCTCTTCAATTATTTTACCGTGTGGCACCTTAAAGGTGCATTACCTAATTATGAACTGTCAATGCAGGAAATTTCAATGTAGTTAGGACAATAATTTAAAGGGAAACTTTATTCTAAATACAAAATTTTCCCCAGAGCAAAAAAAAAAAAATCCAATAAGAATGAGCCCATATTAGTCTTTGTGTGACCTGGTTCAGGAAAGTCTATAGTTTATATGGCCGTGGGACACCTCACGATTTACCGTTTTTTTCTGACATATTGTTACAATCACAAAGGTATTTTTCACTATCAAAGGGCAGAACATTGGAATTAGAGAGGGACGAACTTGTAAGTTTCATTCCGTCTTCAGATTTACGGATCTCTGGAAAAACTGCATCTCGCACTGCATTTTCGAGGGTTATCGATAACCTTGAACGTTCAATAACCCTTTGAAAATACGATCAGACGCTCGAAAGTAGTTTCTGATCCTGTTTTCGAGGGTTATTGAAAATAACCTTGTACCTTCGGTAACCCTCAAAAACGCCGTCCGAACCCTCGAAAAGTATGTTTCGTTTATCGAATTTTCAGATCTTCGGGGATTTCTTGAGATACGTAAATCTGAATACGGAACTACACTTATGCGTTTCGGAGTTTTTTTTAAAGGGAAAAAGTCTATAGAAACCAGAAAGTCATTTTATTTTCTGTGACAGAGGTGGGTCGGTGCTTCCCCGAGCTTGTTTATAAGAGATTTTCCCTGCTTCCATCTCTTGAACACTATCCCATTGAGAGCTACGGGCGGACTAGTTTGTATCGGGTTTTTATTCTCTTTCATCTTCATTTTTGTTTCTAAGCCTTGTACACACATTCAGTGCAACGGAGGAGGCACAACGCGGATCAACGAACAACTCCCGAGCGAACACATACACACGAGCGACTATTGGGAGAAGCGGGAGGTCATCGTGGGTGTATCTTTACATAGGGGGTCTACCTCGTTCGTCCTATCGGAAGTGTGGACTGACACTAAAGCTGGCTACACATTCATCCTGACCTACTGTTAGGCACTTCTGTCCAGGGCAAAGAAACAACGGTCGAGGCAAAAGTAGCTGTGGCCAACAGTGTGCCATGGCCGAGCATGTGGATTATATAGGTCCACACGATCGCCCGTGTTTTTCAGATGCGTCCAAATGACCATTCGTCCGATTCTGATGAATGAACAGCCGATCACGGGCAAAAACTCATGCAATCTTTCCATCCCAATCGACCGATACACTGAACTATCAGTCATTTGGGCAGAAATATTGCATCATGTGCACACAGCTTTAGGCTGGTTACGCACCGTTTTATTTTTCAGCCCAACCTGTCGACCGTGGTAAAGTAACCAAGGGCGACAAGCGGGTAACCGAGATCAGTTGCAGCCAATTGCAAATACACCATCCAATTTTTCGGCCTAACTACAAATCAAGGATCTGATGTAGAGTGGGAAGAACATTGGTGTTACCCCAAAGGCTCGATGTTAGATTTAAACCAAATCCTTCACCCCGTGTTAGAAACATAGTGAGAGAGAAAGATTAATGGATCAAGCAGTGGACAAACTTGGTTCAATGCACATTTAACCAGACACAAAGCTTTAAACTGTATTGTACATTCATTTATACTGTGTATCTTGGTTATGCACATTGAATTTATAGGCTAGCGATATTTCTGGCCATTGAAGAGACAGCGAAAGAGAAAAGAGAGCGTTGTAGAGCGTCCATGTGGATTTCATTGCATACCTGTATCTGCGAAATAATAAGAGAGTTTCTTTTCTGTTATAGGATGAAAAACAGGTTATCAGCCAGGTGCTTAAAAAACTAATTTGCCTTAGTGCAGTTCGATCTTCCCCCCCCATTTATTAATGTACCAAACCAATCATTTAGATATTGATCTGGCTACTGGATAAATATAAATAATATATATAAAAATCAGATCTGTGTGGTGTCTAATGCCAGCCATACACTGTAAGATGGTGCCAGATTGAAATACTTCCCAATAGAATTGGAAGTACCAATAATAAACAACCATACGTGGGTCGATTGACTCAATCAATCTTAATGAAGTGGAAATATCGACCGGTGTACGCCAGGATTAAGAACGCACTTTACCCGACCCAACAACGTGTTATCTGGTAATTCATGATTAAAACTCATACAGGGATATTCAATAAAAGTTCTTATCGTTTAAAATGGTGGGTACTTTGCCCCAACCAATCAGATGTTAGCTTTCAAATGTTAAATAAGATCTGATTGGTTGGGGCAAAATTAGCACCATTTTAAACGATAAGAACTTTTATTGAATCTCCCTGATAGATTCTAATGAACTTAAAATTTACAACAACAAAAAATAAATAAAATTCTTAACTTCAATTCTTGCAAAAGTTGCAATTAATTTGACTTACCCTTTAATACACTGACTTATCCCCTTCGTTAAAGGAACAGAATTGTGCAGTATTTTATTTTAGAAACTGCCTCCTACCTCTAATTAATAATTGGCAGCGAGTGATCTAACGGACACCTGTCCTCCTGTCTGTCCCTCCCATATATGTAAAGATAAGACAGCCTGAGAGGAAGGAGCCAGCAATGCTGGACTAGTATTAGGATGATATAAAATTAGGAGCCTGTTTTAAAACACAATATGACAAGACTGTTCCTTTAACAATGGGGATCAGTCATTATATAAGGATAAGTCCAAATAATAGCAACTTTTTTGATTAACATCAAATCACCTTTTTTTGTTCTTATAAGAAAACTAAACTGTGACAATAAGGTTATCTGATTGGATCCCTGGAACTATTTATATCTTTTAGATGTTCAAAGTAGAATTTATAATGTCCAGGTCTCCATCAGATAAGATAAGGGTTCAAGGCTCTGCACACACACTCTTAAGCTAGGTACACACAGTCCCTATGAACTTCATAAGGAGAACGCTCGGGACTGTGTGTTTCCATCGGCCGCGCTAGACTCCCTATAGGGAGTCTAGCGCGGCCGATGGAAATTTTCGGCCTTTCCCGAGCGAGCGTACGGCCGCGCGCTCATTCGGGAAACGAGCGTACACACATAACGATAAAGCCCCGATAACGTCGGATCAGACGGTATCGGGGCTTTATCGTTACTGTGTGTACCCAGCTTAAGAGTGAGCTGATGATTATTTGGTTATAACTGTAAAGTCCTTTTATCTGATTTAAGGCTGAGGCCACACTATGCTAGAGTGCATGTGGTCACCCCCCCCCCAAAAAAAAATGGTGATCGCAACACATGCGATGTAGCCACCCACATTGACATGCACTGCTCTGAAATTCTCACGCACTAACATGCAAGCGCAGCAGTGTGGCCTAGTCCTAAACAACGTCTCTGCTATTCCAGGACATTGCTTCATTCGGTGGCGATTGTAAAATGCATGCAGTACCGCATTTTACCTGTTTAACCAACAGCTTATTTTGTTAATTTGCATTGACTAAAAAAGTAACACAGCGCCCCCATCTAATACACCATGTTTAAAAAATAACATTTTCTCCCAGAAATGGACGACATCTTATTTGAATCAGCGGAGACGACTCTACGTATAATTTCTATTTTTGCTATTCTTCAATGCATTTAAAGGAACCATGTACCTTTTTCCTTCGCTGCCCAGCTGCTGTGATTTTATCCGGTGTGACCCCAAGGTCCGCTAATACTTTCGCTATTCCTCGCGAATCGACCCCACAGTTCGGTGCTACATTGGATTCACATCGCCTGTGGACGTTCATTTTACAAACTATAAAATAGATGGAAAGATTCATTGATCAACCAGAGCGTTGTTAATACAAATTTTACTTCTATAAATATAGTAAAATAATAATATAGTATTAATATATAAGGGATAATGCGCCCCTTACAGTGTAATATAAGGATATTACGCCTCCGAGGAGTTTCCTGACCATATAGATACATATATACAGGGCAGGGGGCTCCTTGTGGCATAATATCCTTATAATGTGAAGGGGCGCATTTATTTTAATAATACATAAGCATCATATTCCTTCACACCATTCGCATTTTAAATTCTAGCCTTGTCCCTGTTTCCACCTTAAATCCCCCAAGCTACCTTCTGTAACTTAAACCCAGAAGAAAGGAACATCCCAGCCCAGCATCTATGCGGTTAAACAAATCTTTGTGGAGGAGGAGAGAGACATTGGTTATAAAGTGACAGGAAGCAGCTCCAGCAGGTTCTGTTAGTGAAGTTAAACACAGCAAAAAATGCTGAGTCATTGTCGAGGCATGAACACCGGAATGGGAGGAGCAGTGGGATATAAGAAATATAAGAAATGAGTCACTTAGTGACATAGCTGAGTGATTTTTATAAGGATATATACCACTGCAGCTCCCATTATAAAATATCACACTTATGTATTTTATTAAAATAATCAGCACCAGAACTCATGGACATCCAAATCAGATGGGCTGTGGGGTAAAAAATGTAAAAAGAACTCTAGTAACTTTACAAGACCTCCCAACAAATGACATGCTGGACCATAGTCAATTAAATAAATAATACAGTATATAAACCATCATACAATGTCCACACGGACCCATTCAACACAAGGAGGGAAATATAGCAAAATAGTCCATTATAGACTAGCACATAGGAAGATGGCATGACTTGAGATAAATATGTATACATTTTAATAAATGTTTTATTCATCAGCTAAAGCCTAGAGACTCGTTTCATCTCACTATTTGAATCTTTGCTGGACTTCATGAGCGAGCAGTCAGAAAATCTTTAGAAGATCTGAAACCATCTTAACCATTACGAGGGATAGCCGTACCTGTAATGCGCAGCTCACCAGCTAGTGCATTCGGCCACCCTAGGGATAGGAATACTCGCCCTTTAAAACAATGTACATTTGTAGTGTTGCACTTACCTTTACATTGTAAACCTTGCCTAAGAAGGCCCCAGAGTAATGAGCCACAGTGATCACAAAACGTGGGCACTTTGTAGTTATGGATGCTGAACTTGTGGGGCATGTTGACACTAAATCGCTGAGAGCCCACCTGTCAACATAAAATACACATGCAGATTAATAAACGTTATAACACTATCTAATAACTATATCCACTTTACAAGTATCGGGTCAGTACCATAAACAACTGCAATTTATTTATAGGTCAACAAGACCAACTTCGAATTTTCCCCAATTATTTATCTTCTGAAAATATTCTTGGAAACTTTTATCATGTAACAGGACAACCTGACTAAGAAAATGTAAAAATCTATTCAATTGGAGCTTTTGTTTATTTAAATTTTTTTTTTAGAATTTTTTTTTTAGAAATTTTAATTTTCTTTTGAAAAGTTTTGTCATGTAACAAAAACCTTCACGTACAATTTTTTTTTTTTCAAACTTAAAATTTTATTTTGCAATGAAAGATTAGGAAAAATATTCACATAAAAGTTTTCATTACAATTTTTTTTTTTCAAACTTAAAATTTTTTTATGTAAAGATTTTTTTATGTAACAGAGCAACCCTAATGTCACAAACTAAAAAGAGAGAGAAAAATTCACAAAAAAGTCAGTGATTTTGATACAGTTTCATCAAAATAATTTTGTTTTAAAATGTTATTTTGCAAAGATTTTTCATGTAACAGCGTAGCATTAATGCTACTTACCAAAAAACGCTAAAGCAAAAATTAATCACAAACAAATTCAATGAGAGTTTGTATCAATTTTCTTTTTCAAACTTACATTATTATTTTGTAAAGATCCAGTAATGGTACAACAATAAGGGCTAGGCCCCACTTACGCGTTTTAAGCGTTTGCGCACGCGTTTTGCGTTCGCGAAAGCGCATGCGATTTGGTTATAATGGAAATCGCGGGAATGCAAAAACCTCTGCGATTTCCCATGCGCATGCAATTGCGCATCCGTTTCGGTAACGCATGCGTTCACCATTTTTGGTGCGTTAACGCATGTGTTGCCATAACGGAAAACGGAAAAATTGCATGCGCAAAACGCACGCGCAAACGGAAAACGCACAAGAATGACGCACACAACCGCGTGTGATAACGCTCACGATTGCATGCGCGATTTAGTGCGTTGTAGTGGGGCCATAGCCCACTACAACACATTCCAATATTTTCACATCTGAATGTTTGACTGGACAATGCAGTAAAATCCGTCCAATCATGCGTCCTTTAATGGACTGTACAATTTGCCACACAGGAAATTCTGTGGAGGTCTATTTGCCCCAACTGGTGATATTTTGGCATCCGACAGGACAAAAGCACCGTTCAGTTTTTCGAATCAAAATACCGCCCTGTGTGTACCCAGCCTAATGTCAATAACCAAGGAAAGAAGAAATATTTATGTACAAAGTCAAAGTGAGTTTTTTTATTTAAAACTATTAAAAATGTTATTTACCTCGTCTGGGGTTTCCTGTTTCTTTAGGCCGGCGCATTTCGTTATTATAAGTTCATGGCATCTCTTGTGAACTACGCAAGTGCAAACTGTAAATAAACGGTAAGATTCAGATTTATTTATTCACACTACTTAATTATCTGCACAAAACAAACAATAGCAAAAATAATGGACTCATATGTATGTGCGTCTTTATTCAACCTTAACTACTATGTCATGTTTTCATTCATGCGGTTTTCACCATATAAGATAATAGTTACTAGTTTCCTTTAGAAATACACCATATTTAAAAAAACCAGAACAGCTCAGTATCAGTTCATACCCAATAAGACATGAATACGTATGGGGGGTATTGTTTTCTGCTTAGAAAAATGCCCATGGGCTCAAAATGAAAAATTGAGTAGGGCTGAGTAAGAGGTAAGAGTAAGAGGTTCTGTTATAACAGAGGGATCTGATGCTTCTTAAAGGGGAACTGTGGTCCAAAAATGACTTTAGGTAAATTGAGGTAAATTGATAGGAATTGCTCCCCTGAGAATTTTTGCAATTTATTTCCATTGTTTATTTTACATAGTTTTGAAGATATTTACATTTTTGTGTGTGATATGGCAGCAGCATCACCAGGTCGCCTGCACTTCCTGCTTCCTGCTCTGAAATTGTCAGTCAATCTGTCCTGTGTCTCCTCCTCCCCTTTGCAGCCCCCCTGGTCCCTCCCACTCATGGACCCGATGGTCCCTCCAGTTGCAGGCCCCCCATGGCCCATTATCTTACAGCCCCATTTGGCCATGCCCACTCAAGGGTGCCGTGGCCCCACCCACTCAAGGGTGTCGTGGGTTACTCAGACCCCCCCTACAGAAAACTCTGTGGAATCAGCCTTTTCAGGCAGAGTGAGAACAGAGTGAGAACAGAGTAAGAACAGAGTGAGAGAGTGAGAACAGAGTGAGAACAGAGTGAGAACAGAGTGAGAACAGAGTAAGAAGAAAGTGAGAGAGTGAGAACAGAGTGAGAACTCTGCCTGAAAAGAAGGGCTGTAGATTCCCTTACCTTCTCTGTCAGGACTTCACACAGCAGAAAGGAAGGAGGGACTTCCTGTATGAGGCTGTGCTCGCCGGCGGCACTGTGCAGGAGACGCCTCAGTAATGTCACAAGTCAGCCTCCCACCCATTAACTTTCTGGTCAGTCATTTCTGTATATCTTGGGCTGTGGAGCACGTAGAGAGGTGGTTGATGGCTCGTTTTAAAGGTAGGAAACTGGCCTTTCATTAAAACTTAACTTATTTGGAGACCACAGTTCCCCTTTAAGGGAAAGTTAGCTAGCTGTTAAAAATGAAAGAAATAGGGGAACTGGTGCGATTATCACATGTTTTTGCGATTTCCAATCTGTTACTGGAGTGCATGTGATCACCTTATATGTGTCCTGATATTAAAATAACGGATAAATCACAGCACAAACGCACATAAAATGAACTGCATTGCGATCGTGCTTTTTACGCGCGTTACCCTGTGTTGTAGTGTGGCCTTATACTGAATACAAGCACCATTGCTTCTTTAAGCCAAATCCACCCTGACCCATTCAGCACCTCCCACCTATGGACAGCTTCCCAGTACAACAATGACACCAGCAGGCAGATATTAGTCAGCATTGGGACTCATCTGATCCATGTACAGCAATGGTAGTTACTGGCATGTTTTAATGTCACCGTAAACAATTGCTAGGATAAAGGACGTTTAGTGATTTAACGTCTGGGTAATTCACATTTCTGTCTTACCCCCCGTGTGCCTTTAATGGCAGCTGTAAGATGGTGTTAAATAAAGTCACTCAAAAAAGCCACAAACAGGATATTAAATTGCTTGTAGTGTCTGGGACTTTAAACTGCAACAATGGTTATATCTGGGCTATAGACAGTGCCTAACCCAGGGAGGTAGGACATCTTACACCTACCAAGGTGGCCAAGGTGCCTGGGTTCCATACTGCCAATGCACAAAGGTTTTTTTGGGGGGTAGGTCATAGTTAAAGGGGTCATAGTTAAAGGGCATATACAGTGAATAAAGTAGAGAGTGTAAAGCTGGCCATACACTACAAATTGACCTCCCTTTCTGATAACTGCCTGGTATGTTCATTATGTGATTAATATTATGATCTTAATAGTGTCTTTATTTATGATCAGAAACATGATGTGACCATGAAATGTCGCAGGAACGTTGGCAGGTACAATACTGAATAAAACAGTCAGTGGAACCAATGAGTTGTATTTCCCTTACCTTGACATTGATATCCCTGTTTTCCTATAACGCCCCTGTAAATAGAAAAGAAAGACAATGTTACTGGAACTTGTAACAGACATTGCCTTGTATAACGAGGGGCGTATAATAAAGGGTAACTCTTTACCGATTGCACGGCCCATAGGCAAATATTCCCTTCATACATTCTACAGATTGATAAATTGATTGATGGAAAATAAATGGGTACCACCGATAAATCATTGTGACCAATTCTGTGGCCTACTATCATTTAGACTACCGGGTATAATTTTTCCGTCAAAGTATCTGCCAAGCCTTAAGTCTGGTACACACCATGCAATATTTTGGCCCAATCGACCGATGGTTTAGTGTATCGGTCAATCGGCCCAAAAAATTGCATAGGTTTTCGTATGCGACAAACCGAATCAATCAGACGAATGGGCGATCGGACGTGTCTGAAACCCTTCACCAATCGTGCTGTCCTCTATAGGGCGATCTGTAGGCTGCAGCTACTTTTGCTGTAACTAACAGTCCTTCATCCTGGCTAACCGGTTGGAAGTGCCACACGGTCAGTTGGGACGGAGGATCTGCCCATGTTTACCCAGCGTTAGAGAGAGAAAGCTCTAAAATTGTCCAATCTCAGGATGAACAATATAAAGGAGATACAGTAGGCTACATTTATACCTCTACTGCCACATTGACCCCAGCACTATGTCCACACAGAGATAGAGTCATAGAGAAGGGAAAGTATATCCAAAACCATGCCACATTGACCCCAGCACTATGAGAGGGAGGCATAGATCCAAGGGGGGAAAGTATATCCAAAACCATGCCACATTGACCCCAGCACTATTAGAGAGAGGCATAGATCCAAGGGGGGAAATTATCCAAACCCATGCCACATTGACCCCAGCACTATGAGAGAGAGGCATAGATCCAAGGGGGGAAATTATATCCAAAACCATGCCACATTGACCCCAGCACTATGAGAGAGAGGCATAGATCCAAAGGGGGGAAATTATATCCAAAACCATGCCACATTGACCCCAGCACTATGAGAGAGAGGCATAGATCCAAGGGGAGAAATTATCCAAAACCATAAAGTGAGAGATTATCAAGGTACCAAGGCAGCTTAGATCATTTGATCTAAATATACATACAGAAGGGAATTGTTTAGCTTTATAAAATGCAAATAAAAAGTTAAAGGAAAATTAGCTATGATTGGGTTGTAATACAGGAGTAATAAGTTAGATTAGAAATGTTCCTGGGATATGTATAATATCCAATTCAAGTAGCTTAATGAGACATTGTCCGACAGCCAAACGCAATCAAAATTTGGATCTTGCTATTTATTAGTGTACGATCACACGCGGCGCTGGATAAAATAGTCTTCAATGTTCTGTAAATTTACTTCCCGCGGGTGGTAGGTCATTTCCTTTGCAAAGCTATTAATACAAAGCTGGTACCTTATCCTACCCAACATTCTCTAAGGGAATGTCCACCCACCTGCCAGTTTATCGTTTCAAATAACCTCCAGAACTTCCACCCTCTATATGGCTTTGATCTTGCAAGCCAATTGGAAATAAATGACAGTTTTCTGGTTTTCTGTAGGTGAAGCAATCCTAATTGGTGCTTCATTAAGGTGATGACCTGCAGCTTGCCAGCAATATTTTGATGCCACATGTACAGCTATTGCATTATACGAAATACAGCAAAGTAATGTGCATCTGCAAATCAGTGTTATTCCCATTTAAATTCCAATGGACGAATGGTCGTCCAAAATGTCCGTTTATCGTGTAGTCTGGCGTCAGAGGGGAGCGTGATCTTTGTGACTGTACTTAGCATTAGACTTTTTGACTTGATATAATCAGGAATATCTATGTGTGTGTGTCCAGATACATGAGAAATTATCCCAGGAATGATTGACAGGTCCATCTGTTCTTATTTTATAATTATAGAAATAGTTTCCTAATTAAAAAAAATATCCGCAAATGCAGAAACAACAGAGACACATTACCGTAGTCTATGGAATAACTCCATCTCTATTGGAATGTGTAATATAGTAAATACAGGAATAGAGGGTCACAATGTTATGCTACTTATTTTAATATATTTTTTCAATATAATATATGTATAATGTAAAACAAACATAAAATCTGTATTTCCCTCAATCTGTAGTATTATAACGTTATATTCTAATTCTAATATATATTCTAATTCTGTTATTACACGTGTGTACACACGTTAGTTGTTGAAGACAAGCAGATTAAAATCTTATGCTAACCCTACATGGGTTAAATTTTTTTAATTTGATGGACTGGTAGATTCTTGTTAATGAATCACTTCAAAATGGCTTCTTTTTTTTTTGCTTTCGATGGATTACAAGTAATTGGTATAGAGTGTAGAATCGAATGAAACTCGATCGGTCAGAAAATTTCACTCCGTCGTAAAAGTATATGACAGGGTTTTGAGACTTTTGGATCAATTTCTGTTCAATCATATTAAAGGGCATGTCCACCCTTAAAATACAAATCTGTCCCCTAACCAACTGCTATTTTAGCACTTTTTTTTAAAAATGCATTTCTAACCAGATATTTAATAAAAAATATTGCCCTTGTTCTCTCCCTTTCTGGCAAATAGTGCTGCCCCCCCCCCCCTCAGTGAGCTTTTAAGAATTGAGCATGTGCAGAGGAGACAGGAGGGAACAGATTAGTCAGTCATTGGCTGTGATGTCTGCAATCAAACCCATGGAGGGTGGGGCCAGCTATCCTTAAAGGGCACATCCAGCATAATAACTGACAGGTTTTTCATTTTAAGGACGGACATGCCCTTTAATTATCTGGTTAGAAAAACGTCTAATAATGTGCTGAATATATCGGCTAAAATACAGGGCAGGTAACTAAGGGGCTGATTTATGGCAACCAATCAAATGTTAGCTTTTTTAATGGGTTACTGCATTTAGAGACCATCTGATTGGTTACTGCAAATTATTAGCGTAGAAAAACTATTGCATCCTTTCTTTATTTGTTGTGAGACAGATAGGGATTTATTATAACTATATTCTCCACTAGGGGGAGCATTTGTCTCACAATGGAAAACATTTTATATAAAGCTTTCATCTCCCTCACTGCAAAGGGCCAAAGTACTGGAAGAATTTTCTGAATCATTTGGGACTTGTACAAAATAAATTGGGGCTGATGTTGAATTCCCATATTTATACTCCATATAAATGGATTGCACTATATCTACTAACAGGCAAAACCCCAGTGTCCCTATGAGAGGCTAATGCAAGGTTCCAGCATGTAGTTACAATATATATAAAGAGAGAATGGAATGTTAAATGATTGACACTAATTAACCCAAACCACTTTGATAGTGTCGGCATAGAAGATCCTTAGAAATATTGCCAAGATTCATCCTTTCCTCCCTCAATCCACTACTAAAATGTTCATGCATGCCCTTATAATCTCCCGTCTTGACTACTGTAACATTCTACTACTTGGTCTCCCAGCCTGTCATCTGTCCCCTCTCCAGTCGATCCTGAACTCAGCATTTCGGATTCAAGACCCTTCTTTTGACCTTTAAATCTCTTTACTCTACTGCACCTCCCTACTTATCTTCTCTCTTGGTCCCATTTGTTCCCGGTCATGCCTCCCATTCCTCACAAGGCAATCTTCTCCGCTAACCCCCAATGAACACTGCCTTCTTCTTAAATCATTCTCTCTTCCTACTTCCTACCTTTGGAACCCCCTCTCACTTCGTCAGGTGATATCCATTTATACTTTCAACAATAAATTGTTGTAATATCCCCACTTGCATCTGTATGTTGTCCCACCCACTTAGATTGTAAGCTCTTCAGGGCAGGGATCTCATTCCTAATGTGTCAAGGCATGCCATGCATATATCAATTTATCCATAATTTAAATATATGTATTCCTAACCAATGGATGTCATTTTTATTTGTGTAATTGCTTGAAAAGAACACGGTCTGAAAGAAGTAGGTGGACTGTCATGGGGAGCTACCAGGACTTTTATTTTGAATATGGTTGTTGATCTGTGGATTTGGTAAACCCTAAAATTATATGATTTTTTTTATTTTTTTTTTGATAAAAAAACAGTTTAGAGATTTTGCTTTTTCGACTTACAATTTCTCTAAAATGTTTAAAGACTCGATTGACACAATGTCCATGTGAAGACTGTCTCACGGAGTTTTAAATAGAATAAACAATCCAGACATCTGCTTAAAACCAGGATTTATATAAAACACATTTCACAGTTAAGGGAAACATGATATGGAGAGTTAAGGAAGAGACCCACATGCAGGACATAACTGAGCGGCAGGATTTGGGATGGGAATTTCCCATCAGACGGAATAAAATGAACAAGTGAAAGCAACTGCAGCTGCAAGAAGCACATTGTAGAGAATAAAAAACAAGATTTACTTTCTAACAGTAACTTACATGGGGATTATGGGACAAATATTAAGTGTTATTACTGCACCTTCTCTAACTCAGTGAGCTTGGACATGCTTAGTGTTATTTACCCAGGGAGAGAAATTCTCCAGTCAGCTAATTTTGATCTCCCTTTGCTCGGGTGCTAAACTCAAACTGTTGAATTAGGTAGTTCTGCCATCTCTAGTAACTTTATATGTAAACATATTTGTGTAGTAAAATATTACTTTAGAGATATTTCAGATTTTTTTGGGGGTGGGGGGTGGTATAGAGGTGTGGGAGAGTGTTTTTTTTTTGGGAGAGGAGTGGGATAGAGTGTTTTTTGAGGAGAATAGTGGGATAGTGTTTTTTGGGAGAGGAGTGAGATAGAGGGGCATATTTATAAAGAAACGATGTTAGCGCAAAAAAATTACCGCCTATCCTATCTCCCTTCCTCTCCCAAAAAAACACTCTATCCCACTCTCTCCCAAAAAAACAATATCCCACTATTCTCAAAACACTCTATCCCACTCCTCTCCAAAAACAATATCCCACTATTCTCAAAAAACACTCTAATCTATCCTGAGCCCCGAGCGCAAAACACACGCGAGCGCACGCCGCGCCAACAAAAAACCACAGCCCACGAGGCGCAAAAAACACGCGAGCCCACGCAGCGCCCAAAAAACAAGAGCCCACGAGGCGCAAAAAAACACGCGAGCGCAAGCCGCGCCCAAAAAAACCAACAGCCCACGAGGCGCAAAAAAACACGCGAGACCACACGGCCAAAAAAACACGAGCCACGAGGCGCAAAAAACACGCGCGCACGCCGCGCCCAAAAAAACACGAGCCCACGAGGCGCAAAAAACACGCGAGACCACACCGGAGCCCAAAAAAACACGCGAGCGCACGCCGCGCCCAAAAAAGAGCCACGAGCCAAAAAACACGCGAGACCACACGCGCAAAAAAAAACACGCGAGCGCACGCCGCGCCCAAAAAAAAAACGAGCCACGAGGCGCAAAAAAACACGCGAGACCACACCGCGCCCAAAAAAACACGCGAGCGCACTCCGCGCCCAAAAAAACACGAGCCCACGAGAGCAAAAAACACTCTATACCACACTTCAAAAAACACTCTATACCACACCTCTCCAAAAAAACATACCCACTATTCTCAAAAAACACTCTAACCACCACTCTCCCAAAAAAACACTATCCCACTATTCTCAAAAACAATACTCACTCCTCTCCCAAAAAACACTATCCCACTATTCTCAAAAAAAAACACTCTATCTCACTCCTCTCCCAAAAAAACACTCTGGGGCATATTATAAAGGTTCGTTAACTTTTCGCGGCCGTTTTCGCGGCATAACAGCATAAATCGCGTTTACCGCGATTTATAAAAGTCTGAAAACGGCCGCGAAAAGTTAACGAAGCGTTTAACCTTTCGCGGCGATACTTACCTGTTACCGCCGCTTCTATTTATAAAGCGGCGGTACTGGTTTCGTCGGCTAGTATCTGCGTTTTACTTCGCCACCTTGAAGGTGGCGAAGTCAGCCGATACTAACCTCCCACGGCGGGGATGGGCAGGCAACCCCGGCGGGTGGTCGCACCGCCCGGGAGACCGCCCACCCCGCCCACACACCCCGCCGGCGCAGCGGCGACACCCGCCGCCACCGCCGCTTCCCAGCAGCCCCTCCCAACCCGTTCCCCGTTCGCGGCAATCTCGGAACGGGAGTCTAGGAGGGGCTGCCGGGAAGGGGCCGCAGCAGGGGTCGCGACGGGAGGGAGCCGCTGGGGGGTGGCTCCCTCCAGCGGGGCCCTGAGAACGTCTTTGGGCTGGCGACACCAACCCCACTCAGGTCGCCGATGCCAGGCAGACTCACTGCGGCCGCCAGTGAGCCTGCTGGCACCGCCGGCCTCAGCGGAGTCGATGTTGCCAGCCGCTTCTTTCTTCAGCCATCTACTGCGATGGCATCTGAGTTCCGCGCGGAAAGCTCCTCTTTATATAGGTTTGCAGAAATCCATAATCTGTTTCTGATTGGTCAATTTTAATACTGCTTTACATTAACCAATCAGATTTCTGGAAAGTTCTGAAATCTGTTGGTTAATGTACAGCAAGTATTAAAAATTGACCAATCGGAAACGGATTATGGATTTCTGCAAACCTATATAAAGAGGAGCTTCTCCGCGCGGAACTCAGATGCCATCGCAGTAGATGGCTGAAGAAAGAAGAAAGAAGCGGCTGGCACACATCGGCTCCGCTGAGGCGGCAGTGCCAGCAGGCTCACTGGCGGCCGAGTAGTGACTGCCTGGCATCGGCGACCTGAGTGGGTTGGTGTCGCCAGCCGAAGACGTCGCGTCGGATCAAGACGCCGGGAACATCGGCCTGTTGAGGTCGCCGGCGCCCGCGGGGGTCCCCTGGCGGCCGCAGGGGTACCTCTCGGGGGTCGGCGGCCTCGGCGGAGCTGGTGTCGCCGGGACTGGAAGAAAGAAGACGTCGCCCAAGGGCTCTTTTAAGAGCCGCACTGGGGGTCCCGGTTTCAGCTGCGGGACCCCCGCCAAAGGCACTTGTCAGTGCCGAAGGGCCCTTATAAGGGCCGGGGAGGGGGGTCCCGGTTCGAGCTGCGGGACCCCCTAAGCCCCAAAGGCCTTCTCAGGGCCCCGCTGGAGGGAGCTCCACCCCCCCAGCGGCTCCCTCGTCCTCCCCCGGGAGCGGCCGGGGGGGGGGCTTGGAGGGGTTGCCGGGGAGGGGGTGCGCGGCGGGTGGTCGCGACACACTGTGCGGCCCTTCCGGCAGCCTCCTACCCGTTCCGAGATTGCCGCGAACGGTTGGGAGGGGCTGTGGGAAGCGGGGTGGTCGCCGCGCGGGGGGTGTAGGAGGGGTGGGCGTATGCCCCGCCCCCTTAGGAGCGGCGTCGGGAAGGGATTTTAAGCGGTAATTTTAAGCCCCTATATAGTATCGCCGCGAAGGGGCTTAAAATTACCGCAGCACATCGCGGCCGCGATAGGTATCGCGGGAATAGCGTCGCCGTTATAAATAGGCGATAGCGCTATTTTCGCGGCCGCGTGTGCGAGAGTGTTTTTTGAGAATAGTGGGATATTGTTTTTTTGGGAGAGGAGTGAGATAGAGTGTTTTTTGGAAGTAGGGGGATTGAGAGTGGCGTAAAGTGTTTTTGGGAGATTGGGATAGAGGGGGATAGAGATGGTATAGAGTATTTTGGGGGAGTTTGGGGATAGAGTGTTACTTGGGAGGTTGGGGATAGAGAGGGATAGAGTGTTTTTTGGGAGGAAGGGGATAGAATGTTTTTGGGGGGTGGAGAATAGAGAGGGATTGAGAGTGGCGTAAAGTGTTTTTGGGAGATTGGGATAGAGGGGGCTAGAGATGGTATAGAGTATTTTGGGGGAGGTTGGGGATAGAGTGTTATTTGGGAGGAGGGGGGTAGAATGTTTTTGGGGGGTGGAGAATAGAGGGGGATTGAGAGTGGTATAAAGTATATTTTGGGATGTTGGGGATAGAGTGGTATAGAGTGTTTTTTGGGACATTGGAGGTAGAGTAGTATAGAGTATTTTTGGGACATTAGATAAAGAGTATTTTTGGGATGTTGGAGATAGAGTGGTATAAAGTATTATTGGTAAAGTTTGGGATAGAGTGGTATAGAGTGCTATTTGGGACATCGGCATAGAATGGTATTGAGTGTTTGTTGAGGTTGGGGATAGGGTAATATAGTGTTTTTGAGGGGATGTTGGTATAGAGTAATTTGCCTAGCATGGAGACTAGAAATGTCTGAAGATTGCACTGCTACAAGCTAAAGGAGCCACCTCATTCTTTCAATTCGGTGATTTGGCGTAACGTTGCCTTGAAATGGGGAATTTTTAAACAAATCCTTTCTCCGAGCTTGAAAACAAATGTTAC
This sequence comes from Hymenochirus boettgeri, assembly GCA_019447015.1. Lineage (NCBI taxonomy): Eukaryota > Metazoa > Chordata > Amphibia > Anura > Pipidae > Hymenochirus > Hymenochirus boettgeri. Next base: position 7,509,007 of record CM033473.1, on the reverse strand, counting down.
TGTTGCGTAGCAGAGCGGAACATTATTTATTCATTGTGATAGATGAGACACACATTGCATTGACAGCTATTGGATAAGATTCTGGCACAGCAATCATATTGCCCGGAACTGTGGGGGATCAGAGACTTTGAAGCAGAAAATTAAAACAAATAATAATATAAAAATAACGAGTAATCACTGCAAATCCCACATTTAATTAATTAAAGGCAGAGATATGACATGGGATAGAGGGGTTTACAAATGGCTTGTGTGGTGTATCCATCTGATCTGCAGATGGATACAATATATTGGGGCTTCAAAAAGAGTAGAAGAAATGTATTTAATAGTACCCTTCACTACTGCCCTCCAGTGGCATTTCCTAAAAATGCACAACATCCCAGCATACCATATGAATTGTTTAAACATATATACAGTATTCTAAACAATAGACACATCTGTCCAGTTTATAAATGGTGATTATTGATGTCATCAGTTATAATATGGCTTAGATATGCCTCGTGTGACTTTATATATAAGGATACCAGAGCCACCTTGCACTCCAAATCAACTGGAGAGTTTATAGGTAAGTAACAGCAGATGTCATAGTGACATCATAGAGTAACTAATATAATTCATTTCACAGAAAAAAAACACACCCCATAACACGATTGGCCCGATAATGCTCGAGCAGATTCAGTGAAAGAGGCAACAGCACCTAATACTCTGCTCTCTAGAGATAAATCTAATGTAAAGTATATGCGGTATAACAGTATACATAGAATAACAGTAAATACAGTATATGCAGTATAACCGTATAACATAACGGTATAGTATAGGATAGTACTATACCATATATACTGTTATACCATATATATTGTTATACTGTTATGCTATATATACACTGGTATACTGTATATAACAGTATATAAGGTATAACAGTATATACGGAATGTATACTATATTATACCATATACACTGTTATACCGTATATACTGTTATAGCAGTTTATACAGTATATTATATACAGTATAACAGAATAAACAGTATAACATTATACACAAAAGAAACAGTATATAGTGTATAACAGTAGAACAGTATATAGAGTATAAACAGTATAAAAATTATATAAAGTATACCAGTATAAACAGTATAACAGTATAAACATTTTATAGAGTATAACAGTATAAACTGTATAAACAGGATATTGAGTATAACAGTATATACAGTATAACAGTATTTGCATGATTTTGAATTGAGATAACCAGTCAGATGACTAGCGTAATGTCTTCAACAACTAAATTTAAAGCCCAGATGACCTAATTAAATACAACAGATATAACAGTACATTCAGTATACAAATACAATATAACAGTACCATATACAGTATAACAAGATGTAGTCTTTAAATGAAGTACACACAGTATACAGATCCAGTATAACAGTGCATATGCAGTATACAGATCCAGTAGAACAGGTTATTAATTAGTATACAAATACATTATAATATTTATACAGACATAGCAAAACAGTATACAGAAAAAGTATGAGACCCATGCCTACTGTGTCTAATAGTTAAACGATACACCCAGGGTGTTTTATGGTTAAAATTGTTCTTTAATAGCCTGGATACTGTAAATTAACCACACCGCACACTGCATACGTGCAAGCAGAGAACATAAATAATGGTATGCTGTTAATAAGTACAGCAGTAGAGGAAGTAGGATTAGCAGCAATCATACCTCCCAAATGTATATATGAAGATATGAGGGAGATTCCTATATGTTTATGAATATCTTTACCTATAATATACTATAAATGGCAATAAACGTGTTTAAGTGGGACATTGTTAGTAAATTAGAGCTATGTTTAACTGGATGTGCAGATGCGATGATCTTTATGATAATATTGGTCAGTTTCTTTACACTTGAACAAATAAATGTGAAACAATCATTAATCAATGTGCCCGGTATCTCGATTTTCAACTCACCATATAAAGTCTCTGCAGTGAGAACAGTATGTTGGTTGTCTAAGGTACGTTGCCATAAACTTGTGCCCGTTTACCTGATGGACCCTGCGCCGTACGGCACCCTGCCGTTTCCTGGGGCGCATTCGCTCTCTGAATACTCGTTCTTCATTTTCTTTTGGTGCTGCAAAAAAACCATAAAACATATCAATGAAATTCACATCAAGGCCAGCACGAGTCCAAGCAGAAGGTACCAATAGAATCCATCACGCTACCGCCCCCACCCCAAATTGCAATAGTAAGAAAGCTGACAGATGTAGGACAAACCTTTTATGCAGCAAATGTTCTTCTCCCCCTTCCCTCTGCCTCTAAACAGGTTCCTGCCTACTCTCTAAGCCTTCTGAGCTTTTTACAAGCTTGCACATGCTCAAAGAGGCAGCTTGGGGAATAACATTCAGTCATTGGCTGGTATGTAAACTGGCATATCCATGACTGATAGCTGCTAACTGGAGAAACCAGAAATTTCACATGAGTCTTATACCTTTAAGCTTTCTAACTATTGCTGTTTTGGGGCTACTTTTACACAAACAGCACTTACTGTGCTTTACCATCACCATGGCCCGATAGTAAAATATTATTGTATGATACAGTACGACCGGGATCTTTGCATCTATGTCCACCATAAGACAGGTATTTACTTGGTAGTCAATATTTATATTAATCCTTGGCTCAGTAAAACCTTTTTCCGCTGATCCCAATCAGACAGCACCACCTAGTGGTGAAAAATCGGGGGGGGGGGGGGGGGGGGGGAAATCAGGAAAATCGGGAATTGCATAACAGCCAAAAAGTTTGAATTAATAATACTATCTGGATATGATTATCTTACACAGCTACAGTCCTGTGTCATCGTCATTACACTTAACTACTTATTTATGGAATTAATAATACTATCTGGATTGGGGGTGGGGTTAGATCACCCCATTTTAAAACCATTAAAAGTGTTCACTAGGGGGCAGCCTTGCCTAGTGACATATCTGATCTGTTCGAGATTATCATCTTCTGACATTCTAAGGCCAATCCCAACCCTTGGAAGTTGTGTTACTGCAGGCACATCAGTTCTCTGTGTATATTGATAATTTACCACATTAATCGGAGGGAATGGGGAAAAAACAATCTATAAAGTAGAACCCAAGGTCACCGGAATTAAAGAACAGTCCAGATAAGCAAATCAGAGTTTGGCGCTCTGTGTAACCACTGACAACTGGGAGCATCACAAAATCCCATTAAAGAGAATGTGTCTAAAGCTGGGTACACACAGTACCAATCATCGTAACATTCTGATATTGTGCAAACATGTGCCCACACACAGTCCTGACAGTCCAACACTGCCTTCTAAGGTTTCTGGGCAGGGTGGGGGAGGGGTCATGGTGGCCAGAAGGGGGCGTGACGTGGAGGAGATTAGAATCTCCTCTCCCTCACGGAAGTCTGGGGTGGTCTCACAGAGCTCGGGAGACCGCCCCAGAATGAGGGAGACTCCCACGAGAGACCTTGTACAGGGGGGGGGGTAACTTTCCAGAAGGTAATGGCCATTCCTGATGCCAACGGTGAATGTTTGCCGACCCTGGGAATGACTGTTTACACCGTATACACCGATGAAGGGGCAATTCTGTTGAATTGTCTTTATCAGTAATGTGTGTACCCAGCTTCAATTGCATAAAAGTGAGAACTGTCAACTTGCCCTTTTTATATTACTAACCAGATTACTAGCCAGGGGCAATTAAATGCACAATTCCGCACCAAAAGGCCATTTTAAAATGGACATGTGCAGAACTACATCTCTCAGCCTATCTATTGGTAGAATACTGAGCGTTATATCCCTATTAGTAAGCCATAGACAGAGATAATTCCGCAGTCTTAATAACCCTCCATTGGTAACATAGTTACCGTGTATAATCATGCAAAGTAATTTAGGTTTAATTACAACCAACACAAATGCAAGATATAAACTCTAATTGGATGTTCCTAAAGGATAAGGTCTGCTAATAGCCCCATAACTAGTCACATGTACAGTACGTACAGACATGGAACTCTACAGGCATCTCAATCTAACAACCATCTCTCTAGCCCTGAATAATGCCATGGGACCTCTAACTCTATTGAGGATTGATGTCTTGCACCATAGCCAGTCACACGGTAATCTAATATCAGGGCACCCAAATGAAGGGAAAAATAAATTATAAAGAGATTATATACAAAACAAGAAAATTCTATTAAATGGAAGGAGCACCTAAACAAATTATAATTGCCCTTTATTCAGTTTGTACCTTAATGACCTGGTTTATAAAGATTGTCTAAAGCCGATATGCATGTTACAGATGGATAGCAGATGATTGACAGATTCTATTGCATTCTGCTTTAGGTCTGGAACACACTGGTTCATTTTGACCCTATCTTCCCGTGGTGCAGTAAATCTCACAAAGGGAGGTCGGGTAAGATTCATACTTACCTTACTTCATCTCCCCCAAAATTCCTTATTCTTCAATTAAACAAAATAAATTCTCAGTACAGGGGCCTGAGTAAAACTGTAAGATCAGTCCAATAAAGCATTTACAGGGAGATTCAATAAAAGTTCTTATAATTTAAAATGGTACTAATTTTGCCCCAACCAATCAGATGTTAGCTTTCAAATGTTAAATAAGATCTGATTGGTTGGGGAAAAATTAGCACCATTTTAAACGATAAGAACTTTTATTGAATCTCCCCGTATGTCCTGTTATTTTTATGTACCTGATATTAGTTAATGCTAGGTATATAGATCCTTAAGAAGGTCGATGGTAAATAGTTGCAAATAGAAACATGTATCTACAAATTATTCTGAAAAAGAACGTTATGCTACCGTCTATACAATAGGGAACCATGAACTGTAACTTTGTTGTCAAATAGGTTGGAAAAGAGCCGTAATGGCTACAAGCCTTCTGAATACCAGTGGGGACAGATGTCTCTATTTAATCAAATAGGTTCAAATATCTTGCAGAGGTTTGTTTCTCTCCTGATGCTGCAACAGGAGCAAGACTGGATTTGCCAAACTTTGTCTTAAAGGAATTGTTCACTCGAAAAGTCAACCATTCCTTTAATGTATTGATTGAAGACGAGCTATTCCTTATCTGCCAAATCATGCATCATGGAAGTGTTCTTGGGTTTTTACCTTGAGCCAAAGCAAACCGTGTTCAGCATGGGTCTATTATTATTATTGTGGATTTATATAGCGCCAACATCTTCCGTAACGCTTTACAATTACATGTATACACTCACATCAGGCCCTGCCCCAAAGAGCTTACAATCTAATCACATTTATTTGACACATACAACCTATCAGTATGTCTTTATGATTGTGGGGGAAACCGGAGTGCCCGGAGGAAACCCACAGCACGGGGAGAACTCCTTGCAGATGTGTCCAAGGGTGGAATCAAACTCAAGACTTCAGCGCTGCAAGGTATCAGTGCTATCCACTGAGCCACCGTGCTTCCCAGACAGAAAAGCTCAGAGCACAGAGTGGTCCTACAAAGATTATGATCATTTTCTATCTGACAGCCCAAAGGTTGGAGATACCTGGCACAGAGTAACTCCAGTGGTCCTACAAAGGTAATGACCATTTCACGTCTTAATGTTCCTACACTGGGGTTGCAGCTCTCTGTAGCATTCCATTTATAGAAGTAATATTCTGTTATTTCCACCAAGCGTACAAGCAGCATGTGATATCTCGTTGCTTTACAACAAAAAGGTCATTATGCTGTTACCAGGGCTACCGATCGCAGCATGTAAAATTATACCTAAATAAGATTCTCTCAGAAAAATAAAATAGGGAACAGCATTGCGTTTGCTTTAGCAAAAAATAATTAAATAACAATATATATATATATATATATATATACAAAAGCCAAATCAATCGAACAGATGGCGGGGGGGGGGGGGGGGGGCCTGCAACATAGCAGAAGTCTGGGAGAAATGTGGGGGGAGGAATTTCATGGTTCTGTACGTAAACGTTAGTAGACTTTTAATACAAAGGTGAATTGGGGGTTCTGCACCAATGGGTAGGAGCTGTAGTTGACTTGTTCTTATTTGCTTATTTTATTTAAAGGTGTGTTGTAATGTTCTCAAACATCTTTCCAGCTATTTCACAAGACACAAACAGGGAGATTCAATAAAAGTTCTTATCGTTAAAAATGGGGCTAACAACCAATCAGATGTTAGCTTTTAAAAAAGTTTTGATTGGTTGGGGCACAATTAGCACCATTTTTAACGATAAGAACTTTTATTGAATCTCCCTGATAGAATATTATAAATTTAAATTTCTTTCTGGAAAGGCCACATGTCACAGTTGCACAGAGATGTAGTAAACGGGAATCTTTAACATTTTCAAAAATTATACCTTTAGATACAGCCAAAAGATTTTTTCGGGTTTTAAATCTGAGCTGCGGATCCTGATCATTTGAAATCACAGCATTTACAGGGGAAGACCTGCCACTCCAGAAGTAGAAATAATAATAAGTTCCCATCCCTGACCTCTTACTAGAATCTTTTGCTGCCTGCCAGCACGCTTTCTGCAACAATTATGAGAATCAGCAAGGAAAATAAGGCAGGGGGAGGGGGAGAGAGATGTGTAAGTAGAGCAGTGTCTATGGTGAGGCTGTGCAGAACTTATAAGTGTCTCAGACACTACAAGAAGGCAGTGAGTAAGGAAGATGGGGGCAATTAGGAGCACTCATAAATATGTGAGTACCACCATTTTACTTCTCTCGTATTTTAGTTTCAGATAATTTGCAGTTGTTTGAGTGAGTATAGTGTGCGTGGGCTGCAAGTTTTAAAACTTAACATTTTTATATCAATCAATGTCAATTTCAAAATTCATTCTGAATTAATAGATGTATTTTTATTATTGGGGAAGAAAGTAGCAGTTGGGTTTTGATTATACTTCAGATCCTGTTGCATTTCATTAAGAGGAAGTTGGACGGTGATTACAATTTAGATCCTGGTGCATTTCATTACGAAAGAGGCAGTTGGGCTTTGATTACACTTCAGATCCTTGTGCATTCCATTAAGAAAAAGGCAGTTGGGCTTCGATTGTTCCTCAGATCCTGTTGCTTTTCATTAAGAGGAAGTTGGGCTTTGATTACACTTTAGATCCTGGTGCATTTCGTTAAAGGGTATCTTAAGTTATAAAAACGTGCACAGAAACAGACTCACCTTCCTTCATTTCCTCGGCCTCTATTACTACTTCTGGGAAAGGAGTAGCAATATGGGCTGGACCGGCAGCCACATCGGTGATTGGCTGAGAGTCAGGTAAGAGGTTTATTAACAGAGACAGATTTAATTACACTTCAGATCCTAGTGCATTTAATTAAGAATGAGGATTCCACTTTAGATTTAGGTGTGTTTTATTAAAGGACATGTCCCATCTAATAAAAAAATGGGGCGCTCCCAAAACTAAATGCTATGTTTAGCTCTGTGTTATATTAAGTGCTCACAATATTTGACAGCTGATGTCATGGTTAATGATAGTTTCTTCTTTCCCTTCTGCACATGCTCAAACCACATTCTGGGCTAACCTGCCATAATCCCGGATTATGGCAGGACTAACCACCGAGAAGGCACTCTCCTTGTAGAGCATGCCTTCCCATTGGTTTTAATAAAGACTTGTTTAGCAGGAGGGTCCGGAGCCAGCTCCATAAAGCCGAGTTGCACTTTAATTAAAACCCCCATGTGATTTTATTAAGCAGCGTCTGAGCTGTGATTGCATGTCCTTTAAACTGTTGAAGGTTCTACCGATTTAAATAAACTATTTTGTTCCCCTTTGCAGGCATTGGTCTATTAGTCAATTATTTTCTTATTGCTTCAAACACTGCTCATTCTGTGAAGGCGAGTGGATAAACATTGGGCGCCACTTTCCAGTAAACCCTTCATAAACCGCAGACAGCCCCACCCCCAGCTTGCAGATATAGTGCAGGATGTATTTTCAGCCATCAAGAGACAATTTTGTAGTATCAGATGGATCCACGGTCTCTAAAGACCAACTCAGAGCAATCATCCCATCAATAGAAATAACAATCAGATGTTCATATTGATCACTCCAGCTAATGGAACTCATTAAACGCGGGCATTATTATGACCTTTCAAACAATTCTAGAGCTGTAACTAGATTTGTCTAAATTCAGCCACGTGAATATTAAAAAAAACAAGTAAATAAATAGAAGGATTTGCCTTGGTATCAGTTCCCAATTAGCAGTCACGTGCCCCATAATGCATTTATTTTATACCTGGACAGCAGCGAGTAGAAATGCTTTCACCCACCAGTCTAAATACAGAGTGATTTATTATTGTTATTATTACACTGAAATGCACATGGACAGCTAAAGGCAAGTTCTGACCTCACTTTCCCTTTGTGTTTTCATCCAGCCCAGGGTGGGGTTTCAATGAGCCCCTAGCTGCGCTGAAACACTGACAACTCTTATTGTTGACATGCAATGTTGTTCTTTAGCTGCACTGATGTCTGCAATTCCCACTGCTGATCCCCAGGAACCAGAGGCAAAAGGCCACATTGTATGTTAAGGAATTGGATTTTCACTCCTTGACCAAAAAGACAAACGGACCAAACAGCATTAACAGTATCTAATCATCTCTGAGTTAGATCCAGGAATCAGACTTTGAACATTAACCACCAGACTGATCTCACTGGCAATCTGTTTCTCACTCTTCCAATGTGGTGCAAATGAATCATTATTTCACTGCTAGAAAAGAACTGCATACCCCTTTAATATTAACTAAGATAGGTCGCCCTGGGGGTCAGGCTTTGGAAATTTTACAGCACATCATTATTAATGAGAATTAGAAAACTTTAAGTAAAATTAAGTAAAACTATTATTTTCCCCCACTACCACTGCATCATTTTTTTTTTGTTGATCTGCCCCTTTTTTCTTTAGATGTTGAGACTAAAACATTTTACAGTTCAGCTGTTAATCAAGTAGTTTATTTTCATAAATGCTTCTGCTGTGTACAGTTTTGCTGTAACTGAAATAGTGACAGTTGAAATGTGTGAATTGCATGGTATGAAATTCCTCCTCCCAGTTCTGACTCATAGTGAGTACTGGGCATGCTTGACTTCACAGAAAGTCATGTCACATGGAAGGAGGAGTTGGTTAATAGAGGGAGGGGGGAAAACTTAGCCTAAGCAAAACAAGTATTGGATTAAAGACATTTCTTTATAATAACACTTTATGTAAAGGGTTTGTATATGTGTTAAAACTGGTAACACATATCCGTTATTGATTAGAATAAGGCAGGTTGTTTGTATGTGTGTTACAGAGGGAATACACATAGCTGATATTTTATTAGTCTGGTCATCTTGCCATTTATCACCCACGTCATTATTATGGTTGACCCTAACAAACAGATCAGTTGTTTCTTGTTTAAAATTATCATTAGTTACTATTGGTCTTCTGTTTTAAAGGGAAACTATACTCATGCAGTAACTCTCCTCCTACATGTTAATGAATAAGGGGGAAGATTGTGGGAGTCACCAGTTATTTTATTAGCATGGTTTTCCTTTAAGTAAATTGAGTAGCTAGCGATCCAATGGAATTTGCTGTTTAATATGCAATGGTTGTCACATTCGTGTACCCAGTTTAACCTCCAAACATAGATTTGTCCTATTAAACCTAACTCAGAATGATTCAATAAAAAATGACTGCATGGGATAGAATGACAGCAATTCATTGCATGGTTAATCAATAATAACAGTGGCCTCATGAAGGCAGAGAAAATGGGTACATTTTGTAACAAAGAGGCAAAACACTAAAGGTCTCATGATTTCCTAGTGGACCATTTGTGTTATATCATACTTCCCAACTGTCCCGCCTTGCCTGGGACAGTCACGTGCGCTGGCAGAGAACAATTCCAAGCAGAAACAAAAAAACAATAAATCATTTAGATACAATAGATAATGGTAGAGGTTATTCTTCTTAGATGTAAAATGAATTAAATGTTAAACATGATAAAAAAAAAAATAATAATGAAAAAAATATAATAATAAAATAATAATACTAAAATAATGATAAATGTACCTTAGCTGTTGTTTCGATTATCAGGGATATTCAATAATAGTTCTTATCATTTAAAATGGTGCTGATTTTGCACCAACCAATCAGAACTTATTTAACATTTGAAAGCTAACATCTGATTGGTTGGGGCAAAATTAGCACCATTTTAAACGATAAGAACTTTTATTGAATAACCCTGATTGTATCTAGCTTTGTACAGAGCCATCTAGTGTTGCATTCCTTTACTGCGGGTTATTTTCTAGTTACCAACTGCGTGCTGGGACATGTGACTTGGCAGTTACATTTCTATTCAGCTCCTTTGGTGTTAGTGAATTATAGGCCCGTTAATATTGCTGGAAAGTGTGGCCTGGAAAGACTGAATTATTTCCTAAGAATGAAACGTTCCTTCAATTACAAACACTGAGCATGCCCGCACCAGTGGTAAATGAATGATGAAGTCACTAAAGCTGGGTACACACCATACAATAATTTGGCCCGAACATTTCAGTGTTTCACTCGGTTGGGCCGAATTATTGTATGGCGGTTGTGACCGATCGCAAACCGCTCCTTCATCCGAATTGGACGAAACCATGATCGAACTGATCGTGTGGTCCTTTATGGTCGGGCGCAGCTGCTTTTGCCGCAACTGATAGTCCTTCCTCCTGGACAACCGGTCGGAAGCCTTGAATGGTCAGTCAGGAGGAAAGATTGCAACATGTGTACCTAGCTTAAGGCTATAGTGAAAGGATTTACTGATTTCGCTATGGTGTATCTTTGTGCTACATACATTTTCCTGTAGTTTCTGGGCTAGAAGCCTGGAAAAAACATGTTTTAAAGCAAACATCACCTGCCGTGTACAACTGCCATTTTGTCAGATTAGGCTAAAAGAAACAACCGGACATATCTCAATATTTCAGGCTGACTGACTGACCAAAATATCAATTGGTTGGCACCAAATATCTGCTCTTGTGTGCACAGCCTTTGTGCGTTTGGACCATATGCCTGTTTAATAACATCCCGTTAATGTAATTGTGTAAATATACACGTTTACGGATATTATTTTGCAGGGATACCGCAGAGAAATAACTATAAACAACAGATTCCAAAACCCTGAAGATATTAAGATGAACTTGCCCTTCTACTGGAAGACTTCAACACAATTACCAAGGAAGGAAATTCGGTTTCCTTTAGAGGTATCTGTCCAAGGAGAACAATTGGCTCAGAGATTTATTTGTAAACGCAGGAATGTTCTTTATATAGAACACTGGAAGATTTATCAACTATTTACTATACGCGTCCAATACATTTTTCCTTGAGCTCCCCTGCAACCTACAAAAAAACACAGTGCGATTCTGTGCGCTTCTGCTGTGCACTTGTATCCGCCTTTTATGTACGTTTGCCGTTTAAAAAATAAATGTTATGAACATTCCAAAGAAGAGTGCATGCTGGGAAACCTGAAATGGCAGCTCACTACTGACCATGGCAATGCACAACAAAGGGAATAAAATCAAATGATTTATTAAAAATTAAGATAATACGTGAAATACCTAAGTATGTGTAATAGAAATAATCAATTACAAATGCCCCCATTTAACTTCCCCTTTAAATGACCAAATCCCTATTATACAGATAATGCATTATGACAAGCGGTCACATTGTCTGGGAATAGACGAGACATTCAGAAGCACAAGCAGTAATTTTGTGTGGAATATTGGAGGCATCGGCAATATAAAATTCCTCTCTGTGGGGCGAGACATTTTCAGTAGCAACGTGTGAACCTAAGCCCAGCTATTAAGTAATGATTGGAACCCTCGGAGCTACTGGAGAAACATGTCATTTCCACCAACAGAGAGTAGCAAACACAGTCCCCAATCAGATGATTATAGGGATCAGGGCGCACTGTACTGTACTTTATCTCAGACATTCTGGAGTGGGAGAGGCGAGCGGTATCTTTTTTTTTTTACAGCCAATTTTAGACCAGCTGCCCGTTATTTTATCTACATACTAAGCCGTGGCGATCAGGCCCCCTTCCCTACAATACATACCCGAGAAAAAGTTTCCATTTTGTCTATTAAAGGGCACTAAAGTTTCCCTTTTAAACTCAGCAGCACGAAATGCTTATAAAGGTCACAGAACAGGTTATCCTTTTAAATCACTGCTGAGGGAATATAATCCGTTACAAGGTGGATGCAGGGCAGATTCACAGTCAGCAGTAACGAGTTTCTCAGCAGTGACTACATGGCACCCGGGGATTCCTTCATGCAGCTACATGCACTATACGTGTATTACATGTGCTGTACACGTACAGTAAGTTCCAGATTGTAGAAGGATCTGTGAGTCCATGAAGATTTATCTACCATTAATATTCCTCAGTATTAGACAATTGGCAGATTAACAGCACAGGAAAAAGCTTAAATCTCTTCTAATAAAACTTATTACAGATTAGTGCCCCTTTAAATGCACACATAGCTTATTACGTTCACAACATGCTTTTTAAAGGGGAACTGTAGTCTCCAAACAAGGTTTCTTTTTTAAAACAGATGAAAGGCCAGGTTCATACCTTTAAAATGAGCCATCAACCACCTCTTTACGTGCTGCAGAGCTAAAGATATGAAGAAATCACTGATCAGAAAGTTAGGGGGAGGGACGTTCTAAATCTGCGGTCACAATTACTAGTTCCTTCTTCTAATCTGCGGTTGGCACATGCTCAGTGCAGGAGAAAGCAGAAGAAACCAGGAAGAGATCAAGCTACAGTGACTGAAGGAGCAAAAAGAGGGGCCATAGGGAGTTTCAAGGGGACTGAGAAGGGAGGGGCCATGGGGGCCTATGAGGAGGAGGAGAGGTAGAGGGACTGTCACATGGTTTTAGAGCGGGAAGTAGGAAGTGCGGGGGATCTGGTGATGCTGCTACCATATCACATGTATAAATATCTTTAAAACTATGTAAAAAAAATAATGAAGTAAATTGCATAAATACGCATATTTGGACCACAGTTCCCCTTTAAGAGAGATATCCACTTTCACAGTCTTGCCTCTTCCATGTTCTTCCCAATGCCACAGTCAATGACTGCTGTTGACTGAGCCATCTCCTTTGAGCATGTGTGAGCTCATAACGAGATTGTACAGTTTTAAAAGGAGGCAGCAACCTTTGAAGATGAGGAGGTCAAACTGTGGAGTTAATATCTCTTATTAGGAATGTCAGCCAAACAAGTCACTTTGGGTTTTAAGGGGTGGGGGAGGTAAGTATAAATTTTGATGTGGTAGTGGACAAGCCCTTTAATTTTATATGAATTAGAGGTAACAAGTTGTTTTATGGTAATATATTGCTTTCCAGATATCCCACAATGCAACATCTGGGATTGGCAATGGTGAAACAATGTATCAATGCTTAAAAGGCAGTACAGCAGACAAAAGAGCAACTCAATCAAAACATGAGTATGTGCCTCAGTTGCTAAATTTTAATTCCACCAGATGGCAGTGATGGGAATCTGCATAATGTGTAATATTGTAAGTATTATTTTGAATACACTTTCAGTACATATTATTGTGGATTTATATAGCACCAACATCTTCCATAGCGCTTTACAATTACATGTATACATTCACATCAGGCCCTGCCCCGAAGAGCTTACAATCTAATCACATTTATCTGACACATACAACCTATCAGTATGTCTTTATGATTGTGGGGAGAACGGAGTGTCCAGAGGAAACCCACGCAGTGTCGGACTGGCCCACAGGGTTACAGGGGAATCCCCTGGTGGGCCCACTGACCATTTGCTCAAGAATTAGAGAAAACAGCTAACATTTAAATACAGAGCCAAAGGGACAGTAAGCAATGCATTTTAATAAACAATAGGAGACATTAGGAGTAAAATAGATAAAATAGACAGAAAAGTGATAATAGATATGAAATATTAGGTGGGCCCTTAAACTTGTCTTTGTGGGCCCCTGGTCTCATATTTCCTGGTGGGCCCCAACACCTCAGTCCGACACTGAACCCACGCAAGCACGGGGAGACATACAAACTCAGTATGGTACAGTATGGAATGGTATGGTACAGTATGGAATGGTATGGTTGCCGTTTGGAGTGGAATGGAATGGCATGGTACAGTATGGAATGGCATGGTACAGTATGGAATGGCATGGTACAGTATGGAATGGTATGGTATGTTTAATCTGCATATACAGGAATGGAGCCACCTAATAATATGTACATTGGAAGACACAGGGAATTAACACATTCTACAAGCACAGTTTCTATTAAAACCAAAGACCTGATTAAGGAAGTTAAATTGGATGAAACTAACGAATTGGGAGGTTGGTGTAAATTCTGCTTATTCACAAATATTCTGAAATATTAAAAAGTTTTTGCTTGTAAAGCATGTGAGTGATTTGCTCCCCATGACCTGTCACTGCCTTTATGGTGCTCTTCATCATTCACATAGACCCAGCGTTTCACTGTGTCCTCCCCCACCCTCAGGGGAGTTACAAGACAATATATATCGAGGGTCGCACTCCAAAATGAATTAAAATTCTGTCATTAGTGACACAACATTTCAGAGGGTGAACCAGAGCCCCTTCCTCTTCATCATCACTGGGGATAATGGATGAGTTTGCTGCAATCAATCACACGTTAGCTTCTAACTAGGTTATTGCAGTTAGACAACATCTTATTGGTTTGCAACAGGGCCAAACTTTTCAACCTTTTATGGCCTAACCAGTTCAATGTCAAAGTGTGCACCAACCCACTTGGCCTTGACCCTTCCCTCATCCTGGGCACCAATGCACCAGGACCTTTGACATTCGGAAACTCCAGCCAAATAATCCGAACTGTTTATGACTGTTACAACGGACGTTCTGTTTCCTAACAATACGATACGTTATGGGGGAAATATGGATCCCCAGTCATTCCGTAAAACCAATGACCAGCCGGGCTGTTCAATGAAATCTATTCTTCTCTGCCATTAAAATCCAACTCAGTGTGAAATACAATGCAGCGCTGTGTTCAGTAGGAGATTGGAGGGAAAGTGATTAAATGTACGCAGGCAACATAATGCACAGACCTCAAAGAGTTAAACATCACTCAAATGCTTATGATCCCAGATGACCCCCTTCTCTTTCTAACCAATAGAATTAATTATTCCAATGACTGGATCTACACAAATCCATCATTCCCCTCTATGGGACTGTGTTATGAAACTTAGCTAGGCGCCATATAGTGTCACATGGTTTAGAATCCTCTGGGAGGTCATCACTATGTTCTATTTAACTGATGCCGTGATAGTAAGTCAATGGACACCACACACAGGCAGATCTGGTTGTACAATACTGTGTACTGGAAACAAAAAAATACATCCATTCTGCAACACTTGATGATATTGCTCTTCGAGTCCATTTTGTCCTATTTTGTATCAGTTCCCCCCACTTCCCTCTGCCAGAAGGCCAATCAGAACCTGAAAAATAAGTAATATTTATTTATAGAAGGAACGCAGGAGGCAGAGAAAGAAACCAGATTTCCCATAATCCATCAGGAGATCCAAGCATGTGCAACGGAATAGAAATGAAAATGTAAAAAACGGGAGGGGGGGGCTATTATTTAAATCCTTTATTTAATCTTTATGGGAATGTTTAAAACCTATTAAAAAAGGGTATCTACAGCTAAAAAGAGCCTCCTACTCTTAACTCTTGCCAAAAGATGTCAAGTAACTACTGGATAACCTCTCCATGTCCTTTCTGTAACCATGACTGTGCAGTAAGAAAACCTTCTTCAGTGCATTGTTACTGAGACGTGCAGGGTGTCTCTGTGAAAATATTTAGTTGTTTATTACTTTTTTTTACCTTACTATGCCATTATCGACCAATCCAATCACTAATACAGACCCAGCAGATTATTTGTGAACCTATTTCTGAATGAAGACTTCACAAATGGAATATGACAAATGGGTTGATTTTCCGTGCTGAATATCACCAGAAAAATAGATTGCTGCTGTCCCCAGACCTTACCAGAAGACAGAATTTTAATCACGTTTGAAAGACAGTTACCAGAGACAAACATCACTGTAAAGCTAAAAATGTGTCATTAACACACCAAGTATCTTGTAGCTACAGGCGAAGCTGTCATCTAGTTGTCAATACGCCAAAGAGAAAGCATTAGTGAAAAGTTAATGAGATTATTTAAATCAATGCAAATGTCTAACTTTACATTAATTAGCCCCACAGGATTGACGAAGTGCCGCGAATCCATGCAGGAATCCTGGGAATCATATGTTCTGGAATAAAATATCCTATAATAACCGGGAAGATTTGACTCCTAGGATGTAACAGCGGTTGGGCCAGAAACCTTTCATTGGTCGGGTGTCAATTGACCATATGTACAAGCCTTAAAGGATATGCACACTGGGAAATGTGTTTTTTAATATTGCCCCTTACTGGAAACTATAATTCTTCCCAACTACAACTGTACAATTTTTTTGTTGATCTGTCCCCTATTTTTTTAGTCTAAAACCTCTTAAATTTCAGCTGTCAGTCAAGTGCCTCCGTATCATAGAGTCTTCCATTATGTATACCGTAGTTTTGCGGAAGCTGGAATGGTGACATTTGGTACATGAACTGCATATTGGGAAATTCCCTCTCCTAAAGCAGCCTCATATGGATTACTGAGCATGCTTGCCCTCACAGAGAGTCAGATGGCAGGGGTCTGGGGACTGAGCTTGAGCAAAACAAGTATTGGATTAAAGCCATGCAGTAAGACAAACACATTTGAGTAAGTGCTGCTTAGATGTATTCATTTACAGATTGAAATGAGGCAAAGTCATTTTTTCAGTATACACGCACTGCCTCTACATCAAATAAAGAAGGCAGCACTGGTTAGTAGAGATGGACTAGAACTCGAACTCGAACCTGAGTTTGAGCCGAACTATTCGAATTCGAATGAATTCGGACTTCTCAAACTATCCCGGACCCGGATTTTCGATATATTCGGACTTTCGATAAATATGTTCGACCGTTCGAATGTGCGAGTAAAATGCCTATTATACCTATACGCGAGCATCGAATCCACGAGTAAAGGGTCCATTAAAACCTATACGCGAGCATCGAATCCGAGAGTAAAATGTCCATGGTATCTAGGCGCGAACGCGAGCATCGAATCCGCGAGTAAAGTGTCCATTAAAATCTATACACGAGCCCATGATATGAAGAAATCACTGATCAGAAAGTTAGGGGGTGGGAGGTTCTGAATCTGTGGTCACAATACTACTTCCTCCTTCTAATCTGTGGTTGGCACATGCTCAGTGCAGGAGAAAGCAGAAGAAACCAGTTAGAGATCAGGTTACAGTGACTGGAGGAGGCTTGGGAGGGGCCAGAGGGGGTTTCAAGGGGAGTGATAGGAGAGGGGCCATGGGGGCCCACAAGGAAAAGGAGACAAAGGAAAGAGGGATTTTCACATGGTTTCAGAGCAGGAAGCAGGGGATCTGGTGATGTTGCTACCATATCACACATAAAAATGTAAATATCTTCAAAACAATCTAAAAAAATTCATGAATGCAAATTGCAAAAAATTGCAGAAAAAAAGCAATTTCTGTCTATTTACCTAAAGTCATTTTTGGACCACAGTTACCCTTTAAGTACTTCTCTTATAACATTAATAGAATTATCCTTCTATATATATTTCTATTTTGATTCTTAGTGGAATTGGCTATATACTATTTTCCAAAATGAGGACAAAACCAGTACAGCGCCATCAAGTGGTGGGAGATTGTTCTGGTCTTGTTTTACCTACAGTAAAGGGCATAGGACTCATCTGTACATGATTTGCACACAAATCAGTGATGGAAAATTGATCACAGTGCAGCACATTTTAAGGGCTATTTATGGAGACGATACCAGGTCTTTAAGACGTAATCCCCGATGCCAGCAGCTAGCTGGCATTAAAGATTCTCAAAAGGCAAAATCCATTTGCAGTGCACTGTGAACCACTATCGGCTCAGTGCATTGCCTAAAGGGGGCAATAGAGAGCGATAGTGACATTCGGTACATGGCCCTAACAGTGTTTCTGGACATGTTAATGGATCTCAAAACGCAATCGGAAACGCGTGAGAATAGCGCCATTGTAGCCTAGCTATCACTATCTAGGAGTTTGGGGGCCACACAGCAAATTAAACACAAAGACAACAGTAATCAGTTTCGTAAAGCATGGGGAAAAAAATGCTACATGCTTCAACTTTAACCCTTAGCGGGGAAGACTCGACCAGGCGGATAATGCACAAGGCAGCTACGATCCGGACATTATTTGTCTATAAAGAATCTCCTCTGGAGGTATCTGTTTGACTGATAAAAAGCCAGGTGGCAACTTGAATCCCATATAACAAAGTATAATGAACACATTCCTTCATAGGATCAAAAAGACCTGTCAGACAATGGCTATTGATCTTCGCCTACTCTAAAAACACAGGGCTTGCCAGATATTCCATTAGGTGCCTGGGATGAAGCCAAGTGCGGACTTTCAAGCTACGAGACAGCCAGCTAGGGTTCATAGAATTTTTTTAAGATCATCTTTAAAACTGCAAAGGGAAAAGTCTGGCCGGGATTCAATAGTTTTCAACTTAAATCATTACAACAGCTTGAACACACTGACCACCACTGGTCCCACAGATCAAACAGAAAACCCATAAGAACAGAAGAAATTGTCCAAGACATGGGGAGTCTTTCTGATTTGTAGACAGAGGAATAAGTGAAGTTGGGTCAGATCCTGCTGCAGGTGGTTACATTTAGTTGAGTTAAGCCAAGTCATTTCAGTGGGTTGGGTAAGGATAAACGGTTTGGGCTAAGGATTCCTCACCACTCCCAGTGGGACAGACATGCTTAGTCATCCAACCAAAGAGTAGTTCCGAATCGGTTACTAATTGGATTTTACAGATCAGAAACAGACTCAGGCATTTCAATGTGGAACGATTGTGAACCCTCTATTCCGTATATGGGAGGTTTACCGAATTTCGGACAAAATAATCTGAAAATCCGAAATCGGAACCGATTTTCCGACGTTCGTCTGTCTCTAATAAACAGTGAGGAGCTTCCAGTGCTGGGTTAGGAAAGGGTTCAATTGAAAGTAACAACATAACAGCCATAGTAATACATTCTACGTGTGTCACACTGATACATCTTTGTTTAAGAAAAACTTACAAAGGAAAACGATATATTTATTTGTCAGGGTAAATATGTTTAGGGCTGTACATCTCCACAAGTACACACACACCAACTCTGCAGGAAAAGTACACACGGCAGGATTTATTGTAAAAAGCAATTTATAAAGAGACGGATCTTTGCTGTACTTTGTTTTCCACCGCACATCATAATACATGTAATGTAAGTATGACAAATTTGCAATTTATTAAATTAAATACGGGTCATTTCTAAATTTAAATTAATCAAGGCCATTGTGTGCTTCTTTATGACCTGCTGTAACAAGTTCCTTTCCTAGCATAGGACATGTGCAAGAAATCTACTAGTCAGTGACTAAAACAGTGGGCGTGCCTGTGAAACGGGAATGGTGGGAAACAGGGCATGTGGTCTCCATACATTTCAAAACAAGCCAAGGATGATGTTGCTAGCTTCTCTGGTTCATTAGTTATAGGCTTGTATAAGTATACTTAGATAGTGAACTGTGTGTATTACTAACTATTTAAAGGCAATTACAGCAGTAGGATACTACTGGGCATGCTCGTGCCTAAGACATGGGGCAGAGAAATGGTGCTGGTGATGTCACAGCTCACAGTGCTAGCTGGGAACACCACCCTTTATACTGCTATAGGTTTGGATAGATTTCAGCTAGGAGCATGATCCCGGTGTCATTTTAAAGGTATTGGCTCTTTTAAATAAAGGAGACCACTGAGACCACGGTTCCCTTTAATAAGGTGTATTACAGTCATTAATTACTATGAAAATATTATTTAATTACTATGTATTACTTAATTACTAATATAATATTAATTACTATGCTGCTCTGTGCCTTTTTCTGTGCAGGGCAGCAGCAAAAGGGGCCGGACAAGCATCAGCATCTGTGATTGGTTGAAATGCGATGTTTGGGAGGTGGACATGCCCTTTCATGTCCACTTTATAAAAGGTATAGATAATAATGTCATAGACAGATTTGCAAACAAATCAAGATGTATTTTTTATTAATGATCCATTAGAATAAAAATTAGTTGTTTCAGGCAACATTCTCCCTCTGATGAAGTGACGGTTGAATGCCATGAAACGCGTCAGGATCTAGGCAGTCTCCTGTGTGTGCTGTTTTTATGCTGCAATAAAAGTCCGTTTTTACCCCATGTTGGATGGAGTCATCCTCTCTTTTTACTTGCACTTAACAAGTAGAATCAAACCAAGGGGTGAATCCTCTCCTGTCAATTATAATCCAATACTAGGCAGTAACTGGGTTATTGTCATAAGAACTAATGGTTTTAATCATTGAGAAGGACACGCGGTGTAGGACAAGCTTCAGAACGTCCAGTTCTCAGAATTCAATAACTCCAATTTTCCAGTTGCTAATAACTCTTAGGATCACAAACATTGGCAGCCACATTAAGAGAAAACTATAAGGTTAAATTAACCCTCATTTACCTAGATTTACCCATCAAAAAGGGTTAATTTATATTTTAACACACCTTAATCAAATAATATAATTGAATAATATATATTGCTTATAGATTAAAGGGAATGCTCACCCCACACACAAACATTTACAGATACGGTAATCACGCCATACCACATCACAGCCAATGACTGACTTCTGTTTTCCCAGATGCCTTCTCTGCACATGCTCAAGCTTATAAAAAGCTCATTGAGCAGAGGGAGAAGGCAGATACCTTTGCCAGAAAGGAACAGAAGTTATCATTAAATATCTGGTTACAAATACATGTAATAAGCCAGTTAACATAGCACTTGGGGTTGCGGGCGGATGACTGAAAGTCACCAGTTTTTTGTTTTAAGGGAGGACATGCCCTTTAAAAGTCTTATAAAGAAAGTAAATTCATGTGATTTCCCATGCAATAATCACCTTATTTGTTATATATTTTAATTTTTAAATGCAAACAAATATGTAAAAACCATACCAGCCATTAATGCTTCCTTTCTTCCTGTTTCCCATGGTCCTTTGCTTGTGGTGATGTAAACCCTATTCAAGTCTATGGGGATTGTGCAAAATAAGGATTAGTCACAGAGAGGGGCGTGACCAAAAGCAGAGGAACTTGGGAAGAAGGGGAGGAGCAGTACCCACAATATAATAATTTTTTAGGAAGCTGATAGGTTACGGATTTAGCAGTACTGAATATCATTAGATTAGATTTTCAGTAGTCAGTTACTTGTGAGTTGTTTTTCTTTGTGGAAAGTAACAGCCAGGCAGTTTCTAATGCACATATATCCTTTAAGAGGAACTAAAGCCTTTTACCAAATTCTCTTCATTCCTAATTGGATTTCTCCCCCAGCTTTCATTCTGTTTATATGACTTTACCAAACGTCTTTTTTAATTGAAAGTTAAGAATGAGAACTCGGTCACATGGTTAAGTAAATATGTTTCCTCAGGCAGTGACAGTGTGAATACTTATCACAAGTTAAAGGGCCCCCGATTCCCCGCCCCCTTAAGATACATTTCATTAATAACTATTTCCTAGCAGCTAAATTATTTTTTCTCTTTTCTTCTAAGAAGGAATATTGCATTGATGGGTAAAATAATATCATAAAAACCTTTAATGGATCCCAGAAATACACTGACTTGTTTTTACTTTTTTGCTTGTTTGAACTAGAAGGATGGAACATATACCTGGTATATATGTTAGTAGAACTAGTGCCATGTTATATAGAGAAATGGATATCTGGTACCTCTGTTACCAGACTTGCTTAGTAATAGTTAGTAATGCTGTTATATATATAGTTATATTGTTCTACTAGCACCAATGTAATATAGTACCATTTGGTACCAATGTAATATAATACTATTTGGTACCAATGTAATGTAGTAGCATTTGGTACCAATGTAATGTAGTAGTATTTGGTACCAATGTAATGTAGTACTATTTGGTACCAATGTAATGTAGTAGTATTTGGTACCAGTGTAATGTAGTAGTATTTGGTACCAATGTAATGTAGTACTATTTGGTACCAGTGTAATGTAGTAGCATTTGGTACCAATGTAATGTAGTAGTATTTGGTACCAGTGTAATGTAGTAGTATTTGGTACCAATGTAATGTAGTAGTATTTGGCACCAATGTAATGTAGTATATTTTGGCACCATTATGTAGTACTATTTGGCACCAATGTAATGTAGTAGTATTTGGTACCAATGTAATGTATTAGTATTTGGTACCAATGTAATGTAGTACTATTTGGCACCAATGTAATGTAGTAGTATTTGGCACCAATGTAATGTAGTAGTATTTGGTACCAATGTAATGTAGTAGTATTTGGTACCAATGTAATGTAGTAGTATTTGGCACCAATGTAATGTAGTACTATTTGCACCAATGTAATGTAGTAGTATTTGGTACCAATGTATGTAGTAGTATTTGGTACCAATGTAATGTAGTAGTATTTGGTACCAATGTAATGTAGTAGTATTTGGTACCAATGTAATGTAGTAGTATTTGGCACCAATGTAATGTAGTACTA
This sequence comes from Hymenochirus boettgeri, assembly GCA_019447015.1. Lineage (NCBI taxonomy): Eukaryota > Metazoa > Chordata > Amphibia > Anura > Pipidae > Hymenochirus > Hymenochirus boettgeri. The sequence goes on along the minus strand of CM033473.1, from coordinate 7,486,309 downwards.
TTTGGCACCAATGTAATGTAGTAGTATTTGGTACCAGTGTAATGTAGTAGTATTTGGCACCAATGTAATGTAGTACTATTTGCACCAATGTAATGTAGTAGTATTTGGCACCAATGTAATGTAGTACTATTTGGCACCAATGTAATGTAGTAGTATTTGGTACCAATGTAATGTAGTAGTATTTTGTACCAATGTAATGTAGTAGTATTTGGTACCAATGTAATGTAGTAGCATTTGATACCACTGTAATGTAGTAGTATTTGGCACCAATGTAATGTAGTACTATTTGGCACCAATGTAATGTAGTACTATTTGGCACCAATGTAATGTAGTACTATTTGGCACCAATGTAATGTAGTACTATTTGGTACCAATGTAATGTAGTAGCATTTGGTACCAATGTAATGTAGTAGTATTTGGCACCAATGTAATGTAGTACTATTTGGTACCAATGTAATTTAGTAGTATTTGGTACCAATGTAATGTAGTAGCATTTGGTACCAATGTAATGTAGTAGTATTTGGTACCAATGTAATGTAGTAGCATTTGATACCAATGTAATGTAGTAGTATTTGGCACCAATGTAATGTAGTACTATTTGGCACCAATGTAATGTAGTACTATTTGGCACCATTGTAATGCGGTACTATTTGGTACCAATGTAATATAGTACTATTTGGTACCAATGTAATATAGTACTATTTGGTACCAATGTAATGTAATACTATTTGGCACCACTGTTGTAATGTACCATTACTCACCAGCTCCAGACAACATCTGTTCAGTAGAAAGCAAGTGAACAAGGACACGGCTCGGCAGATAAAACACAGATATTTAATGTAATTTAATGTAATCGTCAGTAAATGAAACTTCCCTCCAATAATGATAACCTGTCATCTTAATCAGGTGTAGGAATTACAAAAAAAAAATATTTTCCATATCAGAGAGGTAACGGAATCCCTTTAACGGGAAAAAAAAATCTCAATCGCCTAATTTTTTGTGTGTTCCAAGTGATTCCTCTCGATTCCAACTGTTACATTATTTAATCTCTGAGCAGGTTAAACTTCTCTCGACCGGCAGATGCACAACAACATAAAGCAGAAATACCTGTAACATTGTCCTAAGGGAAAGTAATAAAATGTTTTACTTCATCAGTGCTATTTGTTCAAACAATTGACCCCATTGACGGCCATTTTAACCAAGCAAAATTAAAGGGATAATATACATACTGCAGAGACAAAAAGAAATTATGTACATATTGTTTACAGCTAAACGGTCTACGTTATTTCCAGTGACACCGAGCAAGAAAGCCTGAATAACGTTACAAATGAAGGTCAAGTTCAAACAAAAAGTGATTTATTTTTTCTAACATAATGTTCTACTGTAGATGGGCCTTTGTTTCGATTAGCAGAAGACAGGTGCAAACCAGACACGTAATAAACTATAGTCCCTGCAATCAGCGGTTCCTCCGAAATACGCTATTAAGTTATAACCTTGAGACTAGTGTTGGGAAGCCATGATTATTCTTCATACAGATTCTACAGAAATTACAGGATCAAAGGGCAGTATGTGATGCAAGATCCATACTTCTAAAAGTTGTCTTAAGGTCAAAAAGACAGCAGAAGACCAATATTTGATATTATGCAATAGGTTTCTCCGTAGTCCAAAGAGCATGTGGCCAATAAAATAGCTTAGGGGCCTTTGCATCAAGTTGCGCACTTTAATTTCTATCCTCTAATGAGAAGCCTTCTGCATAATGAGGAACTCATATTACTGATTTTCCTCTCTCTGGAGCCAAGGAGATTCCTCCTAAATAGCATAGCTCAGGATTAAAAAAACACATGCACAGCAAAGGGGTAAACTTAAAAGTGTACCCTTTAAATGAATTTCCCTTCAACCAGCTCAGTAGTGCAACAAATTCATTGAGTCTGATGGGTGGTTCAGGTAGAGAAGATGCAGGCTGCACTGACAAGTTATCACGCATATGCCTGGGTTCCTTAAAAGAACATCATTGATAGTGCTAATGCATATTAACAAACCGTCAGCAAACATCCCTGCTGTGTTTGTTCCATGAAGGCCCTTAATCATAGGGATACAAACAGGAAGCCATTTTCCATGGTGCCATTAAGCCTTGTGACTTACTAGGGCTCACTTATAGTACAAGCTCTGAAACCCGTAGTGTAGACAGCTCAGGGAACAGACTTTGGTCATTGGCCCTGACATCAGCTGTTCCTCTTGCCACCTTCTCTGCGAGTGGGTGAGCTTGTAAGCACAGTGGAGGAGAAGAGGATTTTGAGGAATCTCTCTTTATTGGTGGATAGGGGAACAATTGCCCATACATCTCTATACATTTGCCCACCATTATATCGTTTTGACTTTCGCTCCGATTTAAACATTAAGTCGATAATATTTTGGGCTGGCGTGGATAAGTCACTAAACAAAAACCTTTTGATTGGTAGAAAATCCCTTCAGAGGCTTTTTTAGTTTGTCAACCAATCACACGTTATTGTTTCAACACATGTCAACTCTGATGTAAATTTCTTACTCCACTTATTGACAAATAAAAATAAATTTGTAAATAAAAAAATATAAATATATTAAAAATGTTATTTTCATATCTTCTTCATACATATTTGTTTTAAATTCTAATAAAAAGAAAGGTGGGGACTGGTTCTATCCCTACCCCAATGCACCCTTACCCCCCCCCCTCTACTACTTATACCCCTGACTGGATCTTCTCCATTCTGCTCGATAATTTAAACACAGCTAGCTAGTTTTTCTGCAATTCACAAAATGCAGGGTATAAACAGTAACGTGGTATAGTTGTGACAGAACAGACCCAATAAATAAAAAACACAGAACTTACCTTCCCCCGAGGACCCAGAAAGATCAATGACCACATAGACTTTCCCTTCAGGTTCCAAGTCAATCTGCAGAGAAACAAATAAAGGGTTCATTTATTAGTGCAATCCTCCAATTCTAGGTTAAATAAATTAAAGGGCAATTTAAACTTTAAGATAATAAATCCTGGTTATCTTATCTGAACAACGCCATGGGGTAAAAGAAACTGCAAAGAACAGGGAGATAGTAACTGAGGAATTGTGAACAAAACACTGTCAATATCACCTTAAAAATAGCACCGCAGCGAGCACCAAATCGCCTTAAAAATAGCAGTGCAGCGAGCACCAAATCTTTAATAAAAAATACCCCATCCCCTTTATCTATTTCATTGCCCTGTGTCTATGGATGAAATAGGTTGCAGGCGCCCTGTTTCTCAAGACCTGAGATTTTTGTTTTAAATGCAGATTGACACCTACAGCACTTTGTATGTTATAGTGTGTTCAATAAAGCAGGTCCCAGCAGTCATTTTGTACTAAGAAAAGAAGGTTATTAATGAATCAGGGTGATGTGGGAGGGATTAATTGGATTTAACTGTGTCTGTATTGTTCTGTAACATCTACCGAACGACTTCACAGAACCGACACTCCTGGACTCACACCAACATTTAGATTTGCAGTAAATAGAACAGAAACAAAAAACAACTTTATTCTAAATATCTGTATGTACCGATGGTCAATACTGCTAATTTTTTAACCGTGACTTTAAGAGAGAAATTGTATTTAGAAATGTCATTAGACCCGCACGCTATCTCCGCAAGGGATGTGCCAACATCACCGCCACACGTTCGCATTAAATTATTTTAAAGGGCATCTACGGTATTCTGATAGAAAAAAGTTATTTTTTAATTTTCCATTATTGGAAAATCCAACATGCATGAATGTCTTTATTCAACCTCCATTACGAAGTTACCTTCAGGGCTATGTACCGAGAGCCGTTATCGGCTATTAGTGTCTTAAAGTCACGTTAACCAATGTGCCAAGCGTTAACGTGACTTTAAGACATAATTAACGGTAGTTGCAACGTTACGCAAAATTTGATGCAACCATTGTACTGAGCCATTAACGGGTCTTTAAGAAGTAATTTCTAACGCCAGAAATTAAAGATTCGCAAAAGGCACCGAGAGCCACTATCAGCTCAGTGCCTTGCCTAAAGGGGGCAATAGAGAGCGATAGCGACTCTCGGTACATAGCCCTGTTTGTGTTTCAATTAAACAGCCATGTAAGCTAATTAACTGATTAAATAACTAATTGATTACTTGACTGGTCTTCATATTGTAATCATGGGGACAGTTGTAATTCGTATGATCTCTTGAAAGGGAAACTTAGGGCTAGACCACACTAACGTTTTTTTAGCGGCACACGTGATTTTGCCTAAAATGGAAACCACAGGAACGCAAACATTCCCGCGATTTCCAATGCGCATGCGATAGCGTTTTGCGTGCAACAACGCACAGAAATCGCATACGCAATCACCTACGATAACACTCACGATTGTGTGCGCCATTTTGTGCGTTGTCGTGGGGCCTCAGCCTAAATCTAAAATGTAAAAGGTGCTGCAACATTTTGGAAAACTCATGTTTATTTTTATAGTTCACTGGCTATTACAGATAGAGTTCTGGAGCCAGATAAACGGTTGTGAAACCTCTCGGCACCCTCATGCCTTCTGCATCGGGCCAGCCTTAGTTCTCCTTTAAACCTTAAAAAAAAACAGAAGTTTTTGTGGTTTCTTGTGAGAATTTGGTTTGCAGGCTGGAGATGCACTGAACCACAATTCCCATCTTCCTGTAGAACAAGCGGCACCGTGACCGTAATGACATGTTGACGTGCTTCCATTTCATGTTGATATAATTGGCGATATATAAGGAATATATAGCAATAGTCAAGATGGACCCAGGTGTGCCTGACATGACTGTTTAAATATCGACAGGAAGTCCCAGTTCCTTGCAAGTCTCAAAGAGTCTCAAAGAGTTTTCTTAGCATAAATCATCTAAACGTGACGTGGTGAGGGCATCACCGGTGCGAGGAAACCAGTTTATTCTTCGGTTTAACCCATTATGTCCTGGTCTCCTATTTATATCAGACAATGTACAGTATTTAGAAAACAGGACATTCTCTTTCAAGCTCATGTTACCATGACTGTGGTCACTGCGTGGGGGACATAGTTCCTATCTCGGCACATTCTCCACCATGGGACCTAGACCCATGGGGCCACCGGTCTCCGCAAACTGCTGGGCAGGGATTGAAGGAGAACTAAACCCACATTGTTACACTCCAGAATCTAAAAACACCAATAAAATAGCAATACAGTAAATAGCATTAAAGTAAATGTTACCACTTGAAGAACTGGATGAAATAACTGTGTCTATGTTCAGTGACTGGCCACACCCCTGATCTCAGTCACATGCTCCCTTGCCTAATCTGTCCTGTAAAAGGATTGGCTAGAGGCTACTAGTGGGTGTGACCAACTGTTACAAGTTCCTGCAGTATCTTTGGACTGAGCATGTGTAAAGAACATAATGGTCAGCGACCGGAACACTGGGAAATAAAACACAAATCTAATGTTAGAAAGTTAAATTTCACAACAACCATATTAAAATGAAGGTGAGACACTGATTACTGCTTTTATACCATGGAGATCTGCCTTCTAATTCAATGTTGAATGTCTGAGGCTTTAGTTGTCCTCTAATTCTAGACATTGTTTATTACAAACCCCCCTTACACATCGTACAGACTCTCATAACTGAGCAAAACAATAAAAATAGACTGTTTTCAACAAAACAGAAATAAAATACATTTTTGCCACCATCTGCCAATGGCATATCTGCTCTAACCAAACAAGGACTGTAATGAGGGATGTGCATGATTACACCACGTCCTACATGTGCCAGTTGGATTTGCAAACTAATTTATTCTCCCTCTGTGCAAATTAGATCTACATTCAGGTGTGTGTTTGTGTGTGTGTGTGTGTGGAGGGTGTGTGTGTGGGGGGGGGTGTATTGGGAATTACAGAGTAATAGGATTGATATTGATTGAATTGTGTGATTACTACATTGTGTATTGTTACTGTTTTAATGTTAAATCCCAATCACTATTTAACCTGGGGTGCAGGGACAGTGTTGCAGTGAAATGTAGACCAGCCTCGTTCTCACTCTCCAGATGGCACGTGTGGTTCTGCAGTTGATTTTATGGAAATAGTTTTGGTGAGTGCTGGAGGTTGTGTGGCTTTTTGTGATTCTATGTTACAGCTAACAGCAGTTCAACCACAAATTACTGTTGAACAGATGGAGGAAGCTGGGATGTTAGAGCCAAAGACAATAGAATATTATGCAGTAGACTAGGTTCTATTGATCACCATTGAAACATGAATCTTACAATTATTGGCCATATGTATTGCAAGAGCCAAGATCCTGCAACCAATAAACTTCCACCATTGCCTGTGGGATCAGCCAGCCGCAACACTGTCAGCTACAGAGTATAAGGAGATCAGATCATTAAAGGAGAACTATCCCCTCACCTGATATTACCTAGGAAAGTCAACAAGGTGGCTCAGTGGTTAGCACCGACGCCTTGCATCGATGAAGTCCTGAGTTCGATTCCACCCTTGGACACATCTGCAAGGAGTTTGTATGTTCTCCCCGTGCTTGCGTGGGTTTCCTCTGGGCACTCCGGTTTCCCCCACAATCATAAAGACATACTGATAGGTTGTATGTGTCAAATAAATGTCCTTTAAACTCTTCGGGTCAGGGCCTGATGTGAGTGTATCCATGTAATTGTAAAGCGCTACGGAAGATGTTGGCGCTATATAAATAATTCATAATAATAATGAGAACTGCTAGGGTTCCATCTAAAAGTCCCATTAGAATATAATGGGAAGAACCATGCTCTGCAAAGAGCACATCTTTCCATTGGCCAGTCAGGGAATAGTCCTGGACTCTGGAAGGGGGCGGGGTTAGACCAGAATTACAAGTCAGACTTTGACAGCTAAGTATGCGAAATCTAGAGGAGGTTATCCAAGTGATGCTTCGTATACACTATGTACAATATACGTATGCAATGCTGGATATACAGTATGTACAATATACGTACGTGGTGCTGGGTATACAGTATGCACTGTAAATGTACATGATGCTGGGTATACAGTATGTACAATATACGTACGTGGTGCTGGGTACACAGTATGTACAATATACATACGTGGTGCTGGGTATACAGTATGTACAATATACGTACGTGGTGCTGGGTATACAGTATGTACAATATACGTACGTGGTGCTGGGTATACAGTATGTACAATATACGTACGTGGTGCTGGGTATACAGTATGTACAATATACGTACGGGGTGCTGGGTATACAGTATGTACACTATCACGTACGGGGTGCTGGGTATATACCAGTATGTACAATATACGTACGTGGTGCTGGGTGGTTTTGTATACAGTATGTACAATATTACGTACGTGGTGCTGGGTATACAGTATGTACATATAGTAACGTGGTGCTGGGTATACAGTATGTACAATATACGTACGTGTTGCTGGGTATACAGTATGTACAATATAGTACGGTGGTGCTGGTATACAGTATGTACAGTATACGTACGGGTGCTGGGTATACAGTATGTACAATATAGTACGTGTGCTGTGTATACAGTAGTACAAATAGTACGGGGTGCTGGGTATACAGTATGTACAATTACGTACGGTGGTGCTGGGTATACAGTATGTACAATATAACGTACGTGTTGCGGGTATACAGTATGTACAATATTACGTACGTGGTGCTGTGTATACAGTATGTACAATATACGTACGTTGGTGCTGGGTATACAGTATGTACAATATACGTAGTGGTGCTGGGTATACAGTATGTACAATATACGTCGGGGTGCTGGGTATACAGTATGTACAATAATACGTACGTGTGCTGGGTATACAGTATGTACAATATACGTACGTGTTGTGGGTACATATGTACAATATGTACGGGGTGCTGGTATACACGTATTGTACAATATTACGTACGGTGGTGCTGGGTATACAGTATGTCAATAACGTACGTGGTGCTGGGTATACAGTAGTTACAGTATACGTACGTGGTGCTGGGTATACAGTATGTACAATATACGTACGTGTTGCTGGGTATAACATTTACATACGGTTGCTGGTATACAGTATGACATACGTACGTGTTGCGGGTATACGTATGTACATACGTAGGTGCTGGGTATACCGTATGTACAATATACGTACGTGGGGCTGGGTATACAGTATGTACAATATTACGTAAGTGGTGCTGGGTATACAGTATGTACAATATACGTGACGTAGTGCTGGGTATACAGTATGACATATACGTACGTGTGCTGGGTATACAGTATGTACAAAAGTAGTGGTGCTGGGTATACCACAGTCTGTACATATACGTACTGCATGATGCTGGGTATACAGTATGTACAATATACGACGGTGCGGGTATACAGTATGTACAATAACGTAGTGGTGTGGATGTAGTAAATATACGTATATACCGTATGCTACATATACGTACGGGGTGCGGTATACAGTATGTCAGTATACGTACGTGGTGGGGTACACAGTATGGACAAATACGTATGTGGTGCTGGGTATACAGTATGTACAATATACGACGTAGGTGCTGGGTACACAGTATGTACAATATAAGTGGTGGTGGGTATACAGTATGTACAAGATAAGTACTACGTGTGTGCGGGGTATACAGTATGGTACATGAATATACGTACGTGTGCTGGGGATACGTATGTACAATATACTACGTGGTGTGGGTAACAGTATTACAATATAAGTGACGTGGGTGCTGGGTATAGTATGGACAATATAGTACGTGGGCTGGGTATACAGTATGTACAATACGTACGTGTGTCGGGTATACAGTATGTACAATATAGTTCGTGGTGCTGGGTATACAGTATGTACAAGTACGTACTTGTGCTGGGATTACAGTATGTACAATATACGTACGTGGTGTGGGTACACAGTAGTAACAATATACGTACGTGGTGGTGGGTATACAGTATGTACAAATGTACGTACGTGGTGCTGGGTATACAGTATGTACAATATACGTACGTGGTTGCTGGGTAACAGTATGTACAATATAGTACGTGGTGCTGGGTACACAGTATGTACAATATACGTATGTGGTGCTGGGTATACAGTATGTACAATATAGTATGTGGTGGTCTGGGTAACAGTATGTACAATATACGTACGTGGTGCTGGGTACACAGTATTACAATATACGTTATGGTGGTGCGGGGGTACACAGTATGTACAATATACGTCGTGGTGGGGGGTATACAGTATGTACAATATCGTACGTGGTGCTGGGTACACAGTATGTACAATATACGTACGTGGTGGTGGGTATACAGTATGTACAATATACGTACGTGGTGCTGGGTACACAGTATGTACAATATACGTACGTGGTGCTGGGTACACAGTATGTACAATATACGTACGTGGTGGTGGGTATACAGTATGTACAATATACGTACGTGGTGGTGGGTATACAGTATGTACAATATACGTACGTGGTGGTGACAATGATATAGCAGTAAAGGGGTGACCTTGACTTGTAACAAGAGCCAGGACTAAGGGAGATGGGGGGTGGTAGAGATTACTTAATGGAATAATACAAATCTCTCTGCAATGACTGCGTTATGCGGCCGTGTGATTTTTGGCCACGCTCCATCTTTGATTCTCTGACCTCATTTGCTGTGCTGCTGAGCCGGGATCAATATGCAGCAATGGATTATTTTCCCAGGAGCCCTTTTCTTTATCGTAGGTCAGATTGCACTTGCTCTGGGAATCGGGATTACACAATTTCGTGGTGCTTGCAATAAAAACGTCAACTCGTCCATACAGTAAAATAAATCCCATTTAACCTGATTTATACCCAACTGCGCATACATACAATGTGTCACTTTCCATGTGATGTCTTCACATCAATACAGCGTTATAAAGAAAGACTGAGATAAACAGTCCAGACACGCTCCTGCCTTCCGTGGGTATGTGCCCTGAGGTCTGGAGTCAAATTGGAAAAAAAACAGCAATTCGAGCCGGCACACATTCATAACCAACCTGACCAATCGCTTCCAAACAATTATTATTGTCAACATTCCAAAAAGGGACACATTTCCCGAGACATTTGCCACTAAAGGGGAAGTTCAGTCTTCTTCTTTAAGAAAAGAGCAGTAATTTCCTATCCTAATGACCTTAACCTGCCCATTCAGCATTGTGTCTGTGTATAAATAAATGCAACCGAAATCCTGACTTCCTGTTTGCAGGATCCCTAGTAGAGACCGTTATGGTCTTGCCCTTGACCCAGTCCCTGGGTGGATTCAGTTGCTCAGTAGAGATCTGAGCATGTTTGACCCATCCAACAGCCAATCAGTAGAATTTACTGTTAGGAACATTCCAAGGAAGTGGTGCATTCTGGGAAGAAGAAGGACCGTTAGAACCTGAAATGTCAGCTCACCAATGTCAACAGCAGGGAACAGCAAAGGGGATGAAATCAACTGATTTTTGGAAAAGAATATGTAGAATATGTATTAATAGAAACTAATACTTTTTAAAATGTTGATATTTTCCACTGAACTTTCCCTTTAAATAAATTTACATTGATTACTGGACTTCACTCAACAACAGGTTTCCTAGTGCATATCACTTTTAATGAGAAGAGTTACTGCCGAGATCAATCGTCTCCTCACGCAGAGAGTGAGGCTGAGGCCACTCTGTGTCAGGCACGTGAAAATCACAATAGTCCGCAACTGGAGGGCGCGTGATCCGCAAAAATGAAAATAAAGTTGATTGCAAAAGGGATTGCATCACTTATGGCCACACTGTCATGCAACAAGCTGCAATTCCATTGCTGTGGCCCTAAATGGTTTAATTTACATTTTACTGTTCACCCCTCATGTGGCTCTAGGGCAGACCCAGGAGCCACATGGAGCCCGTTGGCTGCCCCTGACTGGCCCCTCAATCTTAATATTAATTGATTGTCTCAGGCTGGATAATTGATTCATTTTTATTAAGTTAATTTTCTAAAGAAAAAAAAATGATCTAATCAATTGATTTATTGAATTTGATGGAATGATTTTAAAATTAGTCAGGTGCATTAATATAATCTTTTATAAAATCCAGTTTTCTATAACGAGAAACTATTGGTCTGGCCCTTCAGGACAATCCAAGTTTCTCACGTGCCCCCCTGTGAAATTGAATTGCCCCCCCCCCCCCTGATCTAGGGACAGCAGGAGAGTGGGGCAGAAGTTTAAATGTTGGGACGGTTATTCAGATTCCAGGACTGTTGGTAAGTATGAAAAATTGGTCTGTTCAGGTGATTGGGCCTCTCAGGAAATCTCACATGATCCTGCTGGACCACAAGTCCAATACAGAATGGATACGGTACAGAGTGACTATCGACTATACGAAATAGAATGGATACGGTACAGACTGACTATCGACTATACGATATAGAATGGATACGGTACAGAGTGACTATCGACTATACGATATAGAATGGATACGGTACAGAGTGACTATCGACTATACGATATAGAATGGATACGGTACAGACTGACTATCGACTATACGATTAGAAATGAGTACGGTACAGTCGTGATATCGACTATACGATATAGAATGGATACGGTCAGAGGACTTATCGACTATACATATAGAAGGCATACGTCACAGAATGACTATCGACTATACGATATACGAATGGCATACGGTCAGAAAGACTGACTATCGTACTATACGATATAATATGGATACGGTACAGAAGTGCTATCGTAACTAAGAGACGTCGACACAGACGAGTATAAATGGCAAATAGGACACGACTAACAATAGAAGGTACTCAGGGCCTATCGACTATACGATATAAATGGATACGGTACAACTGACTATCGACTATTACGATATAGATGGTACGGTACAGAGTGACTATCGACTATACGATATAGAATGGATACGGTACAGAGGACTATTGACTCTACGATATAGACTGGATACGGTACAGAGTGACATTGACTATACGATATAGAATGGATACGGTACAGAGTGACTATCGACTATACGAATAGAATGGATACGGTACAGACTGACTATCGACTATCATATAGAATGGATACGGTCCATGAGTGACTATCGACTATACGATATAGAATGGATACGTACAGAGTTGACTATCGACTATACGATATAGAATGGATCGGTCAGTGGTGGACTGTCTATCGACTATACGATATAGAATGGATACGGACAGAGCGACATCGACGTATACGATATAGAATGGATACGGTACAGAGTGACTATCGACTATACGATATAGAATGGATAACGGTACAGAGTGACTATCGACTATACGATATAGAATGGATACGGTACAAGAGCGACTATCGACTATACGATATAGAATGGATACGGTACAGGGTGACTATCGACTATACGATATAGAATGGATACGGGTACAGAGTGACTATCGACTATAACGAATAGAATGGTACGGTCAAGCTACTATCGACTACATATAGAATGGATACGTACAGAGTGACCATCAGTATACGATATAGAATGGATACGACAGAGTACATCGACTATACGATATAAATGGATAAGGTACAGAGTGACTATCGACTATACGATATAGAATGGATACGGTACAGAGCGACTATTGACTATACGATATAGAATGGATAACGGTACAAGCGACTATTGACTATACGATATGAATGGATACGGTAACAGTGACTATCGACTATACGATTGAATGGATACGGTCCGAGCGACTACACATAGATATAGAATGGATCGGTACAGAGGACTATCGACTATATCGATATAGAATGGATACGGTACAGTAGGACTATCGACTATACGATATAGAATGAACGGTACAGAGTGACATCGACTATATCGATTAGAATGGGATAAGGTACAGAGGACTATCGACGTAACGATATAGAATGATAACGGTACAGATTGACTCTTGACTATAACGATAAGAATGGATACGGTACAAGTGACTATCGACTATACGATATAGAATGGATAACGGTACAGAGGCGACTATTGACTATAGCGATATGAATGGATACGGTCAGCGCGACTATGACTATACGATATAAAGGATACCGGTACAGAGTGACTATTCGACTATACGATAATGAATGATACGGTACAGGTGACTTCATCTATACGATATAGAATGGATACGGTACAGAGTGACTATCGACTATAGATAGAGAATGGATAGGTACAGAGCGACTATCGACATATATGGTACGGACGACTATATATATACGAATGAATGGATCCGGTACAGACTGACTATCGACTATACGATATAGATAGGTATAGGTACAAGAGTGACTATCGACTATACGATATGATGATACGGTCGAGTGAACTATCTACTATACGCTATGAATGGATACGGTACGTGTGCTCATCTCGACTATACAGGATATAGAATGGATACGGTACAGAGCGACTATCGACTTACGATATAGAATGGTATACGGTCAAGGACTATCGACCATACGATATAGATGGATACGGTGACGATATCTCGACTATATCGATATAGAATGGATACGGGTACAGGGTGACTATCGACTATAGCGATATAGAATGGATACGGTACAGAGTGGACTATCGACTATATTATATAATGGATACGTACAGAGTGACCTATCGCTACTATAGACTGAACGTACCTATGATATACGATATGAATGGATCGTACAGAGAGACTATCGACTATACGATATAGAATGGATAAGGTAAGAGTGACTATCGACTATAACGATATAGATGGATACGTACAGAGGTGACTAATCGACTATACGAATAGAATGGATCAGGTACGAGCGACTATCGACTATACGATATAGATGGATACGGTAAGGTTGACATCGACTATACGATATAGGAATGGCTAAGTACAGAGTGACTATCGACTATACTATATAGAATGGATACGTACAGAGTGACTATCGACTATACTATAAGAATGGATACGGTACAGAGTGACTTCGAACTATAACATATAGAAATGGATACGGTACAGAGTGACTATGCACTATACGCTATAGAATGTATAAGTAACCGAGTGACTATTCGCTTATACGATATAGAATGGGGGGGGGGGGATACGTACAGAGTGACTTCGACTATACGATATAGAATGGATACGGTACAGAGTGACTATCGACTCATACTATATGAATGGATACGGTACAGAGTTGACTAATCCGCTATACGATATAGAATGGATACTGTACAGAGTGACTATCGACTATACGATATAGAATGATAAGGTTAAACAGAGGACTATCTACTATACGATATAGAATGGATACGGTACAGAGGACTATCGACTATCCAATACAGAATGGATACGGTACAGATGACTATCGACTATCGATATTAGAAGGGATAAGTACAGAGTGACTACGACTTATACGATATAGAATGGATACGGTACAGAGTGGACTAGCGACTATACGATATAGAATGGATAAGGTACAGTGACTATCGACCTATACGTATAGAATGGATCGGTACAGAGTCCTACGACATACGATATAAATGGATAGGTACAGTAGTGACTATCGACATACGTAATAGAAATGGATACGGTACAGAGCTACTATCACTATACTATATAGCTTGCTACGGTACAGTGTGGACTATCGACTATAATATCGAATGGATGCGTAAAGAGGTGAGATGAAAAAATGAAAAAAAAGAAAAAAAAAAGAAGAAAAAAGATGAAGAAAAAAGAAACAAAATAAAGAAAATGAAAACTTTAAATCGACATACAAAATTTACCAGAATGGATACGGTACGAGCGACTATCGACTATACAATACAGAATGGATCGGTACGAGCGACTATCGACTATACAATATAGAATGGTACTTACAGAGTACTACGACTATCGATACAGAATGGATAAGTACAGGTGACTATCGACTAACAACAATACAGATTGATATTGACAGAGTGACTATCGACTAACGATACATAATGGATCAGGTACAGTCGACTATCACTAATAACAATCAGAATGATATGGTATCAGAACGAATACATACAGAATGTCCTATAGGATATCAGAATGACTATGCAAACAGAATTACTATAAATACAGAATGATTATACGATCCAGAATACCATACAATACAATGATATACATACAGAATGACTATAACGATACAGATGACTATACAATACAGAATGACTCTAGTATACATACAACTATACAACTACAGAGTAACTACAGACGAACAGAATGACTATACAATACGAATGACTATACAAATACAGAATGACTATACAATACAGAATGACTCAGTAAATGCAGAAGCCAACTATACAATACAGAGTACTATACGATACAGATGACTATACAATACATAATGAACTATACGATACAGAATGACCTATACATACAGAATTACTATTACGATACAGAATGACATACGATACAGAAAGACTCTACATACAGATGACTATACGATACAGAATGACTATACATACAGAAAGACTATAAAATACAGAATGACTCTATGATACAGAAAGACTATACAATACCAGAATGACTATACAATACAGAAGACTATCAATACAGAATGACTATACAATACAGAGTCCTATACTCCATGAAGGCCCTTAATCATAGGGATACAAACAGGAAGCCATTTTCCATGGTGCCATTAAGCCTTGTGACTTACTAGGGCTCACTTAAGTAAAAGCTTGAAACCCGTAGTGTAGACAGCTCAGGGAACAGACTTTGGTCATTGGCCCTGACCTCAGCTGTTCCTCTTGCACCCTTCTCTGCGAGTGGGTGAGCTGTAAGCACAGTGGAGGAGAAGAGGATTTTGAGGAATCTCTCTTTATTGGTGGATAGGGGAACATTGCCCATACATCTCTATACATTTGCCCACCAATATATCGTTTTGACTTTCGCTCCGATTAAACATTAAGTCGATAATATTTTGGCTGGCGTGGATAAGTCACTAAACAAAAACCTTTTGATTGGTAGAAAATCCCTTCAGAGGCTTTTTTAGTTTGTCAACCAATCACACGTTATTGTTTCAACACATGTCAACTCTGATGTAAATTTCTTACTCCACTTATTGACAAATAAAAATAAATTTGTAAATAAAAAAATATAAATATATAAAAATGTTATTTCATATCTTCTTCATACATATTTGTTTTAAATTCTAATAAAAGAAAGGTGGGGACTGGTTCTATCCCTACCCCAAGCACCCTTACCCCCCCCCCTCTACTATTATACCCCTGACTGGATCTTCTCCATTCTGCTCGTAATTTAAACACAGCTAGCTAGTTTTTTTTCTGCAATTCACAAATGCAGGGTATAAACAGTAACGTGGTATAGTTGTGACGAACGACCCAATAAATAAAACACAGAACTTACCTTCCCCCGAGGACCCAGAAAGATCAATGAACACATAGACTTTCCCTTCAGGTTCCAAGTCAATCTGCAGAGAAACAAATAAAGGGTTCATTTATTAGTGCAATCCTCCAATTCTAGGTTAAATAAATTAAAGGGCAATTTAAACTTTAGAAATAAATCCTGGTTATCTTATCTGAACAACGCCATGGGGTAAAAGAAACTGCAAAGAACAGGGAGATAGTAACTGAGGAATTGGAACAAAACACTGTCAATATCACCTTAAAAATAGCACCGCAGCGAGCACCAAATCGCCTAAAAATAGCAGTGCAGCGAGCACAAATCTTTAAAAAAAATACCCCATCCCCTTATCTATTTCATTGCCCTGTGTCTATGGATGAAATAGGTTGCAGGCGCCCTGTTTCTCAAGACCTGAGATTTTTGTTTTAAATGCAGATTGACACCTACAGCACTTTGTATGTTATAGTGTGTTCAAAAAGCAGGTCCCAGCAGTCATTTGTACTAAGAAAAGAAGGTTATTAATGAATCAGGGTGATGTGGGAGGGATTAATTGGATTTAACTGTGTCTGTATGTTCTGTAACATCTACCGAACGACTTCACAGAACCGACACCCCTGGACTCACCCAACATTTAGATTTGCAGTAAATAGAACAGAAACAAAAAACAACTTTATTCTAAATATCTGTATGTACCGATGGTCAATACTGCTAATTTTTTAACCGTGACTTTAAGAGAGAAATGTATTTAGAAATGTCATTAGACCCGCACGCTATCTCCGCAAGGGATGTGCCAACATCACCGCCACACGTTCGCATCATTAATTATTTTAAAGGGCATCTACGGTATTTGATAGAAAAAAGTTATTTTTTAATTTTCCATTATTGGAAAATCCAACATGCATGAATGTCTTTATCACATCCATTACGAAGTTACCTTCAGGGCTATGTACCGAGAGCCGTTATCGGCTATTAGTGTCTTAAAGTTCCGTTAACCAATGTGCCAAGCGTTAACGTGACTTTAAGACATAATTAACGGTAGTTGCAACGTTACGCAAAATTTGATGCAACACATGTACTGAGCCATTAACGGGTCTTTAAGAAGTAATTTCTAACGCCAGAAATTAAAGATTCGCCAAAGGCACCGAGAGCCACTATCAGCTCAGTGCCTGCCTAAAGGGGGCAATAGAGAGCGATAGCGACTCTCGGTACATAGCCCTGTTTGTGTGTTTCAATTAAAAAAGCCATGTAAGCTAATTAACTGATTAAAAACTAATTGATTACTTGACTGGTCTTCATATTGTATCATGGGGACAGTTGTAATTCGTATGATCTCTTGAAAGGGAAACTTAGGGCTAGACCCAACTAACGTTTTTTTAGCGGCACACGTGATTTTGCCTAAAATGGAAACCACAGGACGCAAACATTCCGCGATTTCCATGCGCATGCGATAGCGTTTGTGCGTGCAACAACGCACAGAAATCGCATACGCAATCACCCGATAACACTCACGATTGTGTGCGCCATTTTGTGCGTTGTCTGTGGGCCTCAGCCTAAATCTAAAATGTAAAAGGTGCTGCAACATTTTGGAAAACTCATGTTTATTTTTATAGTTCACTGGCTATTACAGATAGAGTTTGGAGCCAGATAAACGGTTGTGAAACCTCTCGGCACCCCTCATGCCTTCTGCATCGGCCAGCCTTAGTTCTCCTTTAAACCTTAAAAAAAAACAGAAGTTTTTGTGGTTTCTTGTGAGAATTTGGTTTGCAGGCTGGAGATGCACTGAACCACAATTCCCATCTTCCTGTAGAACAAGCGGCCCCGTGACCGTAATGACATGTTGACGTGCTTCCATTTCATGTGATATAATTGGCGATATATAAGGAATATATAGCAATAGTCAAGATGGACCCAGGTGTGCCTGACATGACTGTTTAAATATCGACAGGAAGTCCCAGTTCCTTGCAAGTCTCAAAGAGTCTCAAAGAGTTTTAGCATAAATCATCTAAACGTGACGTGGTGAGGGCATCACCGGGTGCGAGGAAACCAGTTTATTTCTTCGGTTAACCCATTATGTCTGGTCTCCTATTTATATCAGACAATGTACAGTATTTAGAAAACAGGACATTCTCTTTCAAGCTCATGTTACCATGACGTGGGCACTGCGTGGGGGACATAGTTCCTATCTCGGCACATTCTCCACCATGGGACCTAGACCCATGGGCCACCGGTCTCCGCAAACTGCTGGGCAGGGATTGAAGGAGAACTAAACCCACATTGTTACACTCCAGAATCTAAAAACACCAATAAAATAGCAATACAGTAAAATAGCATTAAGTAAATGTACCACTTGAAGAACTGGATGAAATAACTGTGTCTATGTTCAGTGACTGGCCACACCCCTGATCTCAGTCACATGCTCCCTTGCCTAATCTGTCCTGTAAAAGGATTGGCTAGAGGCTACTAGTGGGTGTGACCAACTGTTAAGTTCCTGCAGTATCTTTGGACTGAGCATGTGTAAGAACATAATGGTCAGCGACCGGAAAATGGGAAATAAAACACAAATCTAATGTTAGAAAGTTAAATTTCACAACAACCATATTAAAATGAAGTGAGACATGATACTGCTTTATTATACCAGGAGATCTGCCTTCTACTAATTCATGTTGAATGTCTGAGGCTTAGTTGTCCTCTAATTCTAGACATTGTTATTTACAAACCCCCCTTACACATCGTACAGACTCTCATACTGAGCAAAACAATAAAAATAGACTGTTTTAACAAAACAGAAATAAATACATTTTTGCCACCATCTGCCAATGGCATATCTGCTCTAACCAAACAAGGACTGTGTATGGGGATGTGCATGATTACAAACGTCTACATGTGCAGTTGGATTTGCAAACTAATTATTTCTCCCTCTGGTGCAAATTAGATCTACATTCAGGTGTGTGTGTGTGTGTGTGTGTGTGTGTGGAGGGTGTGTGTGTGGGGGGGGGGTGTATTGGGAATTACAGAGTAATAGGATTGATATTGATTGAATTGTGTGATTACTACATTGTGTATTGTTACTGTTTTAATGTTAAATCCCAATCACTATTTAACCTGGGTGCAGGGACAGTGTTGCAGTGAAATGTAGACCAGCCTCGTTCTCACTTCCAGATGGACGTGTGGTTCTGCAGTTGATTTTATGGAAATAGTTTTGGTGAGTGCTGGAGGTTGTGTGGCTTTTTGTGATTCTATGTTACAGCTAACAGCAGTTCAACCACAAATTACTGTTGAACAGATGGAGGAAGCTGGGATGTTAGAGCCAAAGACAATAGAATATTATGCAGTAGACTAGGTTTCTATTGATCACCATTGAAACATGAATCTTACAATTATTGGCCATATGTATTGCAAGAGCCAAGATCCTGCAACCAATAAACTTCCACATTGCTGTGGGATCAGCCAGCCGCAACACTGTCAGCTACAGAGTATAAGGAGATCAGATCATTAGAGGAGAACTATCCCTCACCTGATATTACCTAGGAAAGTCACAAAGGTGGCTCCAGTGGTTAGCACCGACGCCTTGCATCGATGAAGTCCTGAGTTCGATTCCACCTGGACACATCGCAAGGAGTTTGTATGTTCTCCCCGTGCTTGCGTGGGTTTCCTCTGGGCACTCCGGTTTCCCCACAATCATAAGACATACTGATAGGTTGTATGTGTCAAATAAATGTCTTTAAACTCTTCGGGTCAGGGCCTGATGTGAGTGTATCCATGTAATTGGAAAGCGCTACGGAAGATGTTGGCGCTATATAAATAATTCATAATAATAATGAGAACTGCTAGGGTTCATCTAAAAGTCCCATTAGAATATAATGGGAAGACCATGCTCTGCAAAGAGCCCATCTTTCCATTGGCCAGTCAGGGAATAGTCCTGGACTCTGGAAGGGGGCGGGGTTAGACCAGAATTACAAGTCAGACTTTGACGCTAAGTATGCGAAATCTAGAGGAGGTTATCCAAGTGATGCTTCGTACACTATGTACAATATACGTATGCAATGCTGGATATACAGTATGTACAATATACGTACGTGGTGCTGGGTATACAGTATGCACTGTAAATGTACATGATGCGGGTATACGTATGTACAATATACGTACGTGGTGCTGGGTACACAGTTGTACAATATACATACGTGGTGCTGGGTATACAGTTGTAAATATAGTACGTGGGTGCTGGGTATACAGTATGTACAATATACGTACGTGGTGCTGGGTATACAGTATGTACAATATACGTACGTGGTGCTGGGTATACAGTATGTACAATATACGTACGGGGTGCTGGGTATACAGTATGTACAATATACGTACGGGGTGCTGGGTATACAGTATGTACAATATACACTGGTGCTGGGTATACAGTATGTACAATATACGGTACGTGGTGCTGGGTATACAGTATGTACATATACGTAGCGGTGCTGGGTATACAGTATGTACAATATACGTACGTGTTGCTGGGTATACAGTATGTACATAACGTACGTGGTGCTGGGTATACAGTATGTACAGTATACGTACGGGGTGCTGGGTATACAGTATGTACAATATACGTACGTGGTGCTGTGTATACAGTATGTACAATATACGTACGGGGTGCTGGGTATACAGTATGTACAATATACGTACGGGGTGCTGGGTATACAGTATGTACAATATACGTACGTGTTGCTGGGTATACAGTATGTACAATTTACGTACGTGGTGCTGTGTATACAGTATGTACAATATACGTACGTGGTGCTGGGTATACAGTATGTACAATATACGTACGTGGTGCTGGGTATACAGTATGTACAATATACGTACGGGGTGCTGGGTATACAGTATGTACAATATACGTACGTGGTGCTGGGTATACAGTATGTACAATATACGTACGTGTTGCTGGGTACACAGTATGTACAATATACGTACGGGGTGCTGGGTATACAGTATGTACAATATACGTACGTGGTGCTGGGTATACAGTATGTACAATATACGTACGTGGGGCTGGGTATACAGTATGTACAGTATACGTACGTGGTGCTGGGTATACAGTATGTACAATATACGTACGTGTTGCTGGGTATACAGTATGTACAATATACGTACGTGTTGCTGGGTATACAGTATGTACAATATACGTACGGGGTGCTGGGTATACAGTATGTACAATATACGTACGTGGTGCTGGGTATACAGTATGTACAATATACGTACGTGGTGCTGGGTATACAGTATGTACAATATACGTACGTGATGCTGGGTATACAGTATGTACAATATACGTACGTGGTGCTGGGTATACAGTATGTACAATATACGTACGTGGTGGGGTATACAGTATGTACAATATACGTACATGATGCTGGGTACACAGTATGTACAATATACGTACATGATTCTGGGTATACAGTATGTACAATATACGTACGTGGTGCTGGGTATACAGTATGTACAATATACGTATGTGGTGGTGGGTATACAGTATGTACAGTATACGTACGGGGTGCTGGGTATACAGTATGTACAGTATACGTACGTGGTGCTGGGTACACAGTATGTACAATATACGTATGTGTGCTGGGTATACAGTATGTACAATATACGTACGTGGTGCGGGTCACAGTATGTACAATATACGTATGTGGTGGTGGGTATACAGTATGTACAATATACGTACGTGGTGCTGGGTATACAGTATGTACAATATACGTACGTGGTGCTGGGTATACAGTATGTACAATATACGTACGTGGTGCTGGGTATACAGTATGTACAATATACGTACGTGGTGGTGGGTATACAGTATGTACAATATACGTACGTGGTGCTGGGTATACAGTATGTAAATATACGTACGTGGTGCGGGTATACAGTATGTACAATATAGTACGTGGTGCTGGGTATACAGTATGTACAATGTACGTACTTGGTGCTGGGTATACAGTATGTACAATATACGTACGTGGTGCTGGGTACACAGTATGTACAATATACGTACGTGGTGGTGGGTATACAGTATGTACAATGTACGTACGTGGTGCTGGGGATACAGTATGTACAATATACGTACGTGGTGCTGGGTATACAGTATGTACAATATACGTACGTGGTGCTGGGTACACAGTATGTACAATATACGTATGTGGTGCTGGGTATACAGTATGTACAATATACGTATGTGGTGGTGGGTATACAGTATGTACAATATACGTACGTGGTGCTGGGTACACAGTATGTACAATATACGTATGTGGTGCTGGGTACACAGTATGTACAATATACGTACGTGGTGGTGGGTATACAGTATGTACAATATACGTACGTGGTGCTGGGTACACAGTATGTACAAATAGTACGTCGTGGTGGTGGGTATACAGTATGTACAATATACGTACGTGGTGCTGGGTACACAGTATGTACAATACGTACGTGGTGCTGGGTACACAGTATGTACAATATACGTACGTGGTGGTGGGTATACAGTATGTACAATATACGTACGTGGTGGTGGGTATACAGTAGTACAATACGTACGTGGTGGTGGGTATACAGTATGTACAATATACGTACGTGGTGGTGGGTATCAGTATGTACATATACGTCGTGGTGGTGACAATGATATGCAGTAAAGGGGTGACCTTGACTTGTAACAAGAGCCAGGACTAAGGGAGATGGGGGGTGGTAGAGATTACTTAATGGAATAATACCAATATCTCTGCAATGACTGCGTTATGCGGCCGTGTGATTTTTGGCCACGCTCCATCTTTGATTTCTGACCTCATTTGCTGTGCTGCTGAGCGGGATCAATATGCAGCAATGGATTATTTTCCCAGGAGCCCTTTTCTTTTCGTAGGTCAGATTGCACTTGCTCTGGGAATCGGATACACAATTTCGTGGTGCTTGCAATAAAAACGTCAACTCGTCCATACCGTAAATAAATCCCATTTAACGATTTATACCCAACTGCGCATACATACAATGTGTCACTTTCCATGTGATGTTTCACATCAATACAGCGTTATAAAGAAAGACTGAGATAAACAGTCCAGACACGCTCCTGCCTTCCGTGGGTATGTGCCCTGAGGTCTGGAGTCAAATTGGAAAAAAAACAGCAATTCGAGCCGGCACACATTCATAACCAACCTGCCAATCGCTTCCAAACAATTATTATTGTCAACATTCCAAAAAGGGACACATTTCCCGAGACATTTGCCACTAAAGGGGAAGTTCAGTCTTCTTCTTTAAGAAAAAGAGTAATTTCCTACCTAATGACCTTAACCTGCCCATTCAGCTTGTGTCTGTGTATAAATAAATGCAACCGAAATCCTGACTTCTGTTTGCAGGATCCCTAGTAGAGACCGTTATGGTCTTGCCCTTGACCAGTCCCTGGGTGGATTCAGTTGCTCAGTAGAGATCTGAGCATGTTTGACCCATCCAACAGCCAATCAGTAGAATTTACTGTTAGGAACATTCCAAGGAAGTGGTGCATTGGGAAGAAGAAGGACCGTTAGAACCTGAAATGTCAGTCACCAATGTCAACAGCAGGGAACAGCAAAGGGGATGAAATCAACTGATTTTTGGAAAAGAATATGTAGAATATGTTAATAAAACTAATACTTTTTAAAATGTTGATATTTTCCACTGAACTTTCCCTTTAAATAAATTTACATTGTACTGGACTTCACTCAACAACAGGTTTCCTAGTGCATATCACTTTTAATGAGAAGAGTTACTGCCGAGATCAATCGTCTCCTCACGCAGAGAGTGAGGCTGAGGCCACTCTGTGTCAGGCACGTGAAAATCACAATAGTCCGCAATGGAGGGCGCGTGATCCGCAAAAATGAAAATAAAGTTGATTGCAAAAGGGATTGCATCACTTATGGCCACACTGTCATGCAACAAGCTGCAATTCCATTGCTGTGGCCTAAATGGTTTAATTTACATTTTACTTTCACCCCTCATGTGGCTCTAGGGCAGACCCAGGAGCCAATGGAGCCCGTTGGCTGCCCCTGACTGGCCCCTCAATCTTAATATTAATTGATTGTCTCAGGCTGGATAATTGATTCTTTTTATTAAGTTAATTTTCTAAAGAAAAAAAAATGATCTATCAATTGATTATTGAATTTGATGGAATGATTTAAAATTAGTCAGGTGCATTAATATAATCTTATAAAATCCAGTTTTCTATAACGAGAAACTATTGGTCTGGCCCTTCAGGACAATCCAAGTTTCTCACGTGCCCCCCTGTGAAATTGAATTGCCCCCCCCCCCCCTGATCTAGGGACAGCAGGAGAGTGGGGCAGAAGTTTAAATGTTGGGACGGTTATTCAGATTCCAGGACTGTTGGTAGTATGAAAAATTGGTCTGTTCAGTGATTGGGTCTCAGGAAATCTCACATGATCCTGCTGGACCACAAGTCAATACAGAATGGATACGGTACAGGTGACTATCGACTATACGAATAGAATGGATACGGTACAGACTGACTATCGACTATACGATATAGAAGGATACGGTACAGAGTGACTATCGACTATACGATATGAATGGATACGGTACAGAGTGACTATCGACTATCGATATAGAATGGATACGGTACAGTGTGACTATCGACTATACGATATAGAATGGATACGGTACAGAGTGACTATCGACTATACGATATAGAATGGATACGGTACAGACTGACTATCGACTATACGATATAGAATGGATACGGTACAGACTGACTATCGACTATACGATATAGAATGGATACGGTACAGAGTGACTATCGACTATACGATAAGAATGGATACGGTACAGACTGATATCGACTATACGATAAGAATGGATACGGTACAGACTGACTATCGACTATACGATATAGATGGATACGGTACAGAGTGACTATCGACTATACGATATAGAATGGATACGGTACAGACTGACTATCGACTATACGATATAGAATGGTACGTACAGACTGACTATCGACTATACGATATAGAATGGATACGGTACAGAGTGACTATCGACTATACGATATAGAATGGATACGGTACAGAGCGACTATTGACTATACGATATAGAATGGATACGGTACAGAGTGACTATTGACTATACGATATAGAATGGATACGGTACAGAGTGACTATCGACTATACGAAATAGAATGGATACGGTACAGACTGACTATCGACTATACGATATAGAATGGATACGGTACAGAGTGACTATCGACTATACGATATAGAATGGATACGGTACAGAGTGACTATCGACTATACGATATAGAATGGATACGGTACAGTGTGACTATCGACTATACGATATAGAATGGATACGGTACAGAGCGACTATCGACTATACGATATAGAATGGATACGGTACAGAGTGACTATCGACTATACGATATAGAATGGATACGGTACAGAGTGACTATCGACTATACGATATAGAATGGTAACGGTACAGAGGACTATCGACTATACGATATAGAATGGATACGGTACAGGGTGACTATCGACTATACGATATAGAATGGATACGGTACAGAGTGACTATCGACTATACGATATAGAATGGATACGGTACAGAGTGACTATCGACTATACGATATAGAATGGATACGGTACAGAGTGACCATCGAGTATACGATATAGAATGGATACGGTACAGAGTGACCATCGACTATACGATATAGAATGGATAAGGTACAGAGTGACTATCGACTATACGATATAGAATGGATACGGTACAGAGCGACTATTGACTATACGATATAGAATGGATACGGTACAGAGCGACTATTGACTATACGATATAGAATGGATACGGTACAGAGTGACTATCGACTATACGATATAGAATGGATACGGTACAGAGCGACTATCGACTATAAGATATAGAATGGATACGGTACAGAGTGACTATCGACTATACGATATAGAATGGATACGGTACAGAGCGACTATCGACTATACGTATAGAAAGGATACGGTACAGAGGACTATCGACTATACGATATAGAATGGATAAGGTACAGAGCGACTATCGACTATACGATATAGAATGGATAAGGTAGAGCGACTATTGACTATACGATATAGAATGGATCGGTACAGATGGACTATCGACTATACGACTATAGAATGGATAGGTACAGAGCGACTATCGACTATACGATATAGAATGGATACGGTACAGAGCGACTATCGACTATACGATATAGAATGGATACGGTACAGAGTGACTATCGACTATACGATATAGAATGGATACGGTACAGGGTGACTATCGACTATACGATATAGAATGGATACGGTACAGAGTGACTATCGACTATACGATATAGAATGGATAAGGTACAGAGTGACTATCGACTATACAATATAGAATGGATACGGTACAGAGCGACTATTGACTATACGATATAGAATGGATACGGTACAGAGTGACTATCGACTATACGATACAGAATGGTAAGGTACAGAGTGACCATCGACTATACGATATAGAATGGATACGGTACAGTGTGACTATCGACTATACGATATAGAATGGATACGGTACAGAGTGACTATCGACTATACAATATAGAATGGATACGGTACAGAGTGACTATCGACTATACGATATAGAATGGATACGGTACAGAGTGACTATCGACTATACGATATGAATGGATACGGTACAGAGCGACTATCGACTATACGATATAGAATGGATACGGTACAGAGTGACTATCGACTATACGATATAGAATGGATAAGGTACAGAGTGACTATCGACTATACGATATAGAATGGATACGGTACAGAGTGACTATCGACTATACGATATAGAATGGATACGGTACAGAGCGACTATCGACTATACGATATAGAATGGATACGTACAGAGGACTATCGACTATACGATATAGAATGGATAAGGTACAGAGTGACTATCGACTATACGATATAGAATGGATACGGTACAGAGTGACTATCGACTATACGATATAGAATGGATAAGGTACAGAGCGACTATCGACTATACGATATAGAATGGATACGGTACAGAGTGACTATCGACTATACGATATAGAATGGATAAGGTACAGAGTGACTATCGACTATACGATATAGAATGGATAGGTACAGAGTGACTATCGACTATACGATATAGAATGGATACGGTACAGAGTGACTATCGAATATCGATATAGAATGGATACGGTACAGAGTGGACTATCGACTATACGATATAGAATGGATAAGGTACAGAGTGACTATCGACTATACGATATAGAATGGATACGGTACAGAGTGACTATCGACTATACGATATAGAATGGATACGGTACAGAGTGACTATCGACTATACGATATAGAATGGATACGGTACAGAGTGACTATCGACTATACGATATAGAATGGATACGGTACAGAGTGACTATCGACTATACGATATAGAATGGATAAGGTACAGAGTGACTATCGACTATACGATATAGAATGGATACGGTACAGAGTGACTATCGACTATACAATACAGAATGGATACGGTACAGAGTGACTATCGACTATACGATATAGAATGGATAAGGTACAGAGTGACTATCGACTATACGATATAGAATGGATACGGTACAGAGTGACTAGACTATACGATATAGAATGGATAAGGTACAGAGTGACTATCGACTATACGATATAGAATGGATACGTACAGAGTGACTATCGACTATACGATATAGAATGGAACGGTCAGAGTGACTATCGACTATACGATATAGAATGGATACGGTACAGAGCGACTATCGACTATACGATATAGAATGGATACGGGACAGTGTGACTATCGACTATACGATATAGAATGGATGCGGTAAAGAGTGACTATCGACTATACAATACAAGATGGATACGGTACAGAGCGACTATCGACTATACAATACAGAATGGATACGGTACAGAGCGACTATCGACTATACAATATAGAATGGATACGGTACAGAGTGACTATCGACTATACGATACAGAATGGATAAGGTACAGAGTGACTATCGACTATACAATCAGAATGGATATGGTACAGAGTGACTATCGACTATACGATACAGAATGGAGAAGGTACAGAGCGACTATCGACTATACAATACAGAATGGATATGGTACGAAACGATTATACGATACAGAATGTCTATAGGATACAGAAGACTATGCAATCAGAATGACATAAAATACAGAATGATTATACGATCCAGAATGACTATACAATACAGAATGACTATACCTACAGAATGACTATACGATACAGAATGACTATACATACAGAATGACTCTAGTATACGAACAAACTATACAATACAGAGTAACTACACGATACAGAATGACTATACAATACAGAATGACTATACAATACAGAATGACTATACAATACAGAATGACTCTAGTATGCAGAACAACTATACAATACAGAGTAACTATACGATACAGAATGACTATACAATATAAGAAGACTAACGATACAGATGAATATACAATACAGAATGACTATACGATACAGAATGACATACATACAGAAAGACTATACAATACAGAATGACATACGATACAGAATGACTTATACGATACAGAAAGACTATACAATACAGAATGACTCTAGGATACAGAAAGACTATACAATACAGAATGACTATACAATACAGAATGACTATACAATACAGAATGACTATACAATACAGAGTAACTATACGATACAGAATGACTATACAATACAGAATGACTATACGATACAGAATGACTATACGATACAGAAAGACTATACAATACAGAATGAATCTAGGATACAGAAAGACTATACAATACAGAATGACTATACAATACAGAATGACTATACAATACAGAATGACTATACAATACAGAATGACTATACGATACAGAATGACTATACGATACAGAATGATATACGATACAGATGATTACAATACAGAATGACTATAGTACAGAGTGACTACTATACAAAATTATTATATGATACAGAATGACTACAATACAGAGAGACTATATAAAACAGAACGACTACGATACGAATGACTACAGTAAAGAGAGGCTATACAATGCAGAATGACTATGCGATACAAAACGACTATACAATACATAACGACTTTACGATACAGAACAACTATATAGATTGATATACAATACAGAATGACTATACTATACATAACGACTATAATACATAACGACTCTTCGATACAGAACAACTATATAGATTGATTATACAAACAGAATGACTATAGGATACAAACATACTGTATACGATACAGAACGACTATTTAGATTGATTATACAATACAGAATGACTACGGTACAGAGCGACTACTAAAAAATTATTATGATACAGAATGACTACAATAAAGAGAGACTATATAATAAAGAACGACTACAGTACAGAATGACTACAGTAAAGAGAGGCTATACAATGCAGAATGACTATATCTAAGATACAAAACGACTACTGTACAGAACGACCATACGATACAGAATGACTACGATACAGAACAACTATACGATATAGAACAACTATACAATACAGAATAACTACAGTACAGAATGACTATACGATATAGAATGACTATACAATACAGAATGACACAGTACAGAATGACTATACGATATAGAACAACTATACAATACAGAATGACTACAGTACAGAATGACTATACGATATAGAACGACTATACAATACAGATAGACTACAGTATAGATGACTATACGAATAGAACGACTATACAATACAGAATGACTACAGTATAGAATGACTATACGATATAGAACGACTATACAATACAGAATGACTACAGTACAGAATGACTATACGATATAGAACGACTATACAATACAGAATGACTACAGTACAGAATGACTATACGATATAGAACGACTATACAATACAAAATGACTACAGTACAGAATGACTATACGATATAGAACAACTATACAATACAGAATGACTACAGTACAGAATGACTATACGATATAGAACGACTATACAATACAGAATGACTACAGTACAGAATGACTATACGATATAGAACGACTATACAATACAGAATGACTACAGTATAGAATGACTATACAATACAGAATGACTACAGTACAGAATGACTATACGATATAGAATGACTATACAATACAGAATGACTATACGATATAAAATGACTATACAATACAGAATGACTACAGTACAGAATGACTATACGATATAGAATGACTATACGATACAGAATGACTCAGTACAGAATGACTATACGATATGAACGACTATACAATACAGAATGACTACATATAGAAGACTATACATATAGATATAGAACGACTATACAAACAGAATGACTACAGTACAGAATGACTTACAATACAGAATGACTACAGTACAGAATGACTATACGATATAGAATGACTATACAATACAGAATGACTATACGATATAAAATGACTATACAATACCGAATGACTACAGTACAGAATGACTATACGATATAGAATGACTATACGATACAG
Organism: Hymenochirus boettgeri; assembly: GCA_019447015.1. Taxonomy (NCBI): domain Eukaryota; kingdom Metazoa; phylum Chordata; class Amphibia; order Anura; family Pipidae; genus Hymenochirus; species Hymenochirus boettgeri. The sequence continues at coordinate 7,455,340 of CM033473.1, read as the reverse complement.
AATGACTACAGTACAGAATGACTATACGATATAGAACGACTATACAATACAGAATGACTACAGTATAGAATGACTATACGATATAGAACGACTATACAATACAGAATGACTACAGTACAGAATGACTATACAATACAGAATGACTACAGTACAGAATGACTATACGATATAGAAGACTTACAATACAGAGTGACTACAGTACAGAAGACTATACGATATAGCATGACTATACGATATATTGAATGACTATACAATACAGAATGACTACAGTACAGAATGACTATACGATATAGAATGACTATACATACAGAATGACTACAGTACAGAATGACTATACGATATAGAATGACTATACAATACAGAATGACTACAGTACAGAATGACTATACAATACAGAATGACTACAGTACAGAATGACTATACGATATATTGAATGACTATACAATACAGAATGACTATACAATACAGAATGACTACAGTACAGAATAACTATACGATATAGAATGACTATACAATACAAATGTACAGTACAGATACTATACGATATAGAAGTATATCGTATAGTCATTCTGTACTGTAGTCATTCTGTATTGTATAGTCATTCAATATATCGTATAGTCATTCTATATCGTATAGTCATTCTGTACTGTAGTCACTCTGTATTGTATAGTCATTCTATATCGTATAGTCATTCTATACTGTAGTCATTCTGTATTGTATAGTCATTCTGTACTGTAGTCATTCTGTATTGTATAGTCGTTCTATATCGTATAGTCATTCTATACTGTAGTCATTCTGTATTGTATAGTCGTTCTATATCGTATAGTCATTCTGTACTGTAGTCATTCTGTATCGTATAGTCATTCTATATCGTATAGTCATTCTGTACTGTAGTCATTCTGTATTGTATAGTCGTTCTATATCGTATAGTCATTCTGTACTGTAGTCATTCTGTATTGTATAGTTGTTCTATATCGTATAGTTGTTCTGTATCGTAGTCATTCTGTATCGTATGGTCGTTCTGTACAGTAGTCGTTTTGTATCTTAGATATAGTCATTCTGCATTGTATAGCCTCTCTTTACTGTAGTCATTCTGTACTGTAGTCGTTCTTTATTATATAGTCTCTCTTTATTGTAGTCATTCTGTATCATATAATAATTTTGTATAGTAGTCGCTCTGTACCGTAGTCATTCTGTATTGTATAATCAATCTAAATAGTCGTTCTGTATCGTATACAGTAGTCGTTATGTATCCTATAGTCATTCTGTATTGTATAATCAATCTATATAGTTGTTCTGTATCGAAGAGTCGTTATGTATTGTATAGTCGTTATGTATAGTATAGTCATTCTGTATTGTATAATCAATCTATATAGTTGTTCTGTATCGTAAAGTCGTTATGTATTGTATAGTCGTTTTGTATCGCATAGTCATTCTGCATTGTATAGCCTCTCTTTACTGTAGTCATTCTGTATCGTAGTCGTTCTGTTTTATATAGTCTCTCTGTATTGTAGTCATTCTGTATCATATAATAATTTTGTATAGTAGTCACTCTGTACTATAGTCATTCTGTATTGTATAATCATTCTGTATCGTATAGTCATTCTGTATCGTATAGTCATTCTGTATCGTATAGTCATTCTGTATTGTATAGTCATTCTGTATTGTATAGTCATTCTGTATTGTATAGTCATTCTGTATTGTATAGTCTTTCTGTATCCTAGAGTCATTCTGTATTGTATAGTCTTTCTGTATCGTATAGTCATTCTGT